>JBBPTV010000010.1:0-116983 GCA_038094275.1 Tubosaeta brunneosetosa
CGACCGATGCCAGGCTGGCCCATAAACAGCTCAGGCGCCATGTAAATCGGTGTCCCGACCATGGCCCATGTGAACGCATTCGTGTCAGGCTTTGCGAGTCCAAAGTCGACCAAGGAGATGTATCCGTCCGGCTTGATCAGGATGTTGGCTGGCTTGAGATCACGATGCACGATGCCATTGATGTGCAGAAACTCCAAGGCGCACACAATATTGGCGTAATAAAAGCGCGCCATGTTGGCATCAAGAGGCCCACGGTGGTGGATGAGGTCGTGTAGCACACCCGCAGGAATGCATTCCAGCTTGAGATACAGATTCAATGTATCGTGGAACACCCCAACAACCCCATTGACCCATGGGCTCCACGGCAGCTTGCAGAGACTTTCCCTTTCCGCATCAGTATCGTCTGGATAACGCTACCTTGGTTCAGTTTCAAGTCGACACGCGTCGCGATCGACCATACGCACCTTGTCAAAATTACGTATATCCGTCTTTTGCAGAACTTTCATGGCAAATAATGTACCCGGCTGATCTATTTGATGACTCTCCTGTCTAGGACGCACGCGAACAAGAACGACGCTTCCATAAGCACCTATACCTACGAGAGTGATCAACAAGTATGCGAAACATGGTCTTGTCTCGACCTGCCTAGCTTTCGGACACACTCGAGATCTTTTAAGCAGAGGGGCGGCGGCCGACAAGGCAGCGGTTCCGGCACCCCATAGACATTGTGGTATTGTGTGTGTTCCTACAATTTTCAATATATTCGATCTGGATCGAAACGCGAATGGGGCACACCTTGCTGCTGCTGGCGTTGTTCAAGGTGGCAGTACGCTTGACATTCCGGGCAGGATGTCTCGCGGGGCTGGTGTGTCTCGCGGTCAAGGGGGTGCGCACGCGCATATCGACCGCAGCTATGGATGGGGGGATATCGATGGTGGTGTCGGCCTGCCTCTAAATGGTGGCAGCTCCCATTGTTCGCTGGCATTCCCACACGTTAATTCGGACAACAATGCAGGTGGTGCTTTGTGCGTTCCTTTGGGTCGCGCGACCTGTACCAGACCATCATCTACCCTCTCCTCTCCGAGGCTCAGGCACTGCACAGCGTGAAACAAAGCAATCTGATGGCTTTGGCGACTGTTTCTCAGAGTCAGCCGCACGACTGGGTTTATCTCGCCGAAGGTGGATCGACAATCGTATTTTCTTATGCAGGCCCTTTTCACGCCGATTTCACTGGCAGAGTACTTCGTCTACGAAAAACCTTACTCAAAGAGAATGACAGAAGAAATGACGAGGACGATCCAATCATCGCTTTCCAGAAAATAGTCATGGCACCTCTCGTCCCTTCCAATTACCTACCCGAATTAGATGTCGTGCTCTTGGATTCTGAATGGCTAGCGGCACTTGCAGCGCTGCGTAATAGCAACCGTCCCCCTGAACGGCGAGCAACGGGCCATATCGACCAAACCCGACAAAAGGGCGTACTGGCTACGGATCTCCTTGGCGGCGCAGATACTTTGGCAATCGAAATAAAGGTGACAGCCAAATTTACCTGGTGCCGATGACCCCATCACCGATTGTCCATCCGCTTAGCCCAAGTGGGGCTTTTTGCCCAATTCTGCCCATTTGTCACAGGAGACGGCGGAGATCAAGAGATCCACTTGCAGGTTCTGTATGCACACTCGTTTCAAATTCAAAGACGGGGATCCTCCCACAAACTATTGTCCATTGGATTTCTTCTCAACAGATGAAGCGCGCAGGGAGAAGGCCATCCGTGATCTGTGGGATGGCTGGGTACGGAGTGATGGCACCTTGAACAACATGAGACTCTTTGTCTCGGGGAAAATGATACGGCCCTCCGAGGTGAAGGTTGTCGCCTTTTGCATTCCCTTTCGGTTCACATGTTCTGACAGTCGTACTCGTCTCTCGAGGAATTTCTGTCGACAGGGACACAAGTACGGGAAGCTCTCGCAACTGCGCTGCTCCCGTATCTTCGGTCCCCCGTATTGAGGACGCTTTCAAATCTGCAACGCTCGCTCGACCCGTTGGACATTGAAGGAGTCGTTAAACTGTGCGCAATGACACATCCTAATGCTAATGGCTTTGGGGCTGTCGTACAAAACCCTTCTCTCGAACGGTTCCAAGAGTTTGTCGATTCGTACCACTCTGTTTATTGTACGCTGGACCATTCCAAACTCTGTTTTGAAAACGTCGATGCCTACCTCATAGCTTACCTGCTTTCCGCGACTTTCAAGGATTGTTCCATGATATTCAGGATTCCTCGATCCAACATATCTGGAAATGCATTCGATACTTCTCCAGACGCAGTCTCTATTATCGATCTTGACTTGAAAGGAGTGGATCGGTTGGAAAGATGGGCAAAACTCGATAGAGACATTGTCGGATACTATTGCGATTCAGTACAGCACAAGTTGTGTGTCGAGTCGTGATAATTTGCACGTGACCTTGACTTGGACGCGGCTATGGTCCGCGCTGGCACTTGTCTTTGACACGAACTGTATGATGGCTTTCGTATCATCGGCCAGGTCGACGCTGCGCTCTGCACGGCTTATGCGCCATCCTCGCCGCTTCTCTGGTCGCAGATATGCATCTACTTACAGCGCTGATCTTGCCGGGCTGAACGAGGAGCAAGCCGAGGTAAGTCGCTCGACGAGCGACCCAAACTTGTATGCGAGCCTACTGGACGTTCAACCTTGTAGTTCAGGAGCGCCATTGCCGAGTTTGCAGAGCGAGAGATTGCTCCAAGGGCAGCTGAAATCGACAGAACCGACACCTTCCCAAGGGTCAGTTCCCTACTCCCGCTACGTGTCGCCCGCTCACGTCGCTTTCAGGACGCCTGGGAGAAACTCGGAAATATGGGTTTGCTTGGCGTCACAGTCTCTCCTCAGTACGGAGGCTTGGGTTTGGGATACTTTCACCATGTCTTGGCCATGGAAGAGCTCTCACGCGCATCTGGCTCCGTTGCATTGGCATATGGTGCCCACTCGAACCTCTGCGTGAACCAAATTCATCGGCATGGCACGGAAACGCAAAAGACCAAGTATCTTCCTGACCTAATTTCTGGCAAAAAGGTTGGCAGTCTTGCAATGAGCGAACCGGGAAGCGGGTATTGTTTAGCATACGCGTTCTACCCAGATGATTGCTGACTCGCTGTGTTTCCAGGAGTGACGTAGTTAGCATGAGCCTACGAGCGGATAAGATCAGTGATGGATGGAGGCTAAACGGCAACAAATTCTGGTTTGTTTCGTGGTCCCTTCACGCGTTTTCTCCCGGTTCATTTTTCATAGGATCACCAACGGACCTTTGGCTTCGACTCTCGTTGTTTACGCAAAGACTGCACCGGATCAGGGACCTAAAGGCATAACCGCATTCATCATAGAAAAGGGATTCAAAGGATTCTCTACTCATCAGAAGCTTGACAAGTTTGGGATGAGAGGAAGCGATACCTGTGAGCTGGTTTTCGAGAACTGTGAGGTTCCCGAAGGTGAATATGGCCGTGTTTGCGCTGTGACTGTCTCATGGACACGTTCTTAGAAAATGTTCTCGGTCAAGTAAACAACGGCGTGGGTGTCCTAATGTCAGGACTTGACCTTGAGCGTCTCGTGTTGAGTGGAGGTCCATTAGGGTAAGTCTTCCAAGTGGCAAGTGTCCTCGTCAAACCGACGGGCGCAGTTTGATGCAGGCGTCTTTTGATCATGCGGTCGAGTATGTTCACCAACGTAAACAATTCGGCCAACCAGTGGGAACCTTCCAATTGATGCAAGGTAAGCCGATATCTTCGTTGTTGGCGGCATAGGCTGAAACACCAACAAAGGTAAGATCGCCGACATGTACACAAAGATCAATGCGAGCAGATCGTATGTTTATGCGGTGGCAAGGGCTTGTGATCTAGGTCACGTCAGTCGCCGGGTATGTCGCACGTCGGCTTCGGTTCTTGTCAATATCTGATGGTCATCACAAGGACTGTGCCGGAGCAATACTGTACAGCACGGATAGAGCTATTGAAGTGGCGATGGAAGGTATGCAATGCCTCGGAGGTAATGGATACATCAACGGTATGTATCATGCGTCCCAATCTCTGTCAGCGGTTCTGAGCTACTCATCAGAGTACCCGATGGGTCGGATATTAAGAGACGCAAGGCTCTACGCTGTTGGCGCCGGCACACAGGAAATTAGGCGGATGCTGATTGGCAGAGAGTTTAATGAGCAGTTCAAGTCATAGTACACTGTTAGACCCTTGATACCACGATCTGTATTATCTAACGCTGGGCAGAACGTTTAAACAATTATTCTCCATTTCGTGAGAGCGTAGATAATGAGGCAATAGGTTATCCACGACACCATTACATTAGGGTGTCTGAAGAGTAGCTCAAAGGAGAGTTTCCCCTGGGAGAGAATGTAAGATACACGAGGGTTTACAAGCTGACTGCTTACCTAGCGCTGATCGGACGAGAGAACATCCTACTGCCACTGTCTGCCGGACACTCTCCGGGTCAGCTAGGGATGGGTTGACTTCCTGTGGGAGGATGAACTCAATAGTTGATAATAAGAGGGAAGTGCAAACCATCAAATCCAACGCCACAAGAAGACCGGTTTCATGGATGGCTTCGCAGATATAATGACCTTCCCTGAAGGTCAAGCCGCCACGTACCTGAGCGGTGATGTCAGTGATCCAAAACTCCACAGTTGACGCAAGATTCTCACCGGTGTACCAGTAGAGGGTGCGACGGAGGGGTCGAGAGCATCAACATCAAAGCTCAAATGAATGGGAAGGTCCCGATTTGGGTTTACATGATCGAGTGCCATCTCCACCACTTTGCCAATGCCATATTTGTCTACTTCGTGCATACTGAAAGCCTTGATCCTATTTTCCTTGAGGATACGCTTTTCCCCAACGTCCACGTCACGCAAGCCGATGTAAACAATCCGTTCCGGCTTGAGTACAGGTCGGACCCACGAAAACTCGGGGAATTTTTCGCCAATGCCGAGAAGGAATGAAACAGGCATGCCATGGATGTTTCCTGAATGCTAGATGAATCTGTGAGGGCGGATAAGGGGTGTACATACCACTTCCGGTTGTCGCTGAGGTATTGATGTCAGCATGAGCGTCAACCCAAACGACACACGCCTCAGGGTACGCCCTGGAACAGTGACGTAAGTGGATTGCAAGAAGACTGCCAAAACACGCTCACTCGAGGGTGCCAGAGATAGTGCCCATAGCCTGCGAAAACTCGTCGAGAAGGCGTTAAGAATGTGAAACAGGGCACGAACAAGAGAGTGGTCGCCACCCAGAGTGACGGGAAGGCGCCCGTTCTTGACATGACCTCCGACAGCATTTGCAACGGACTGGCCCACACGAGAAACCAACCTTGGGTTTTTGAGTGTACCAATTGGAGGGTCTGAAGCTGCTTGAAACTCCTCGAACTGATGATGGCCGTCGAAATTGACCTTCCAGCCGATTTCCTGAAGTTGATCGATAAGACCGGCTTCGACGAGATGAATCGGGCCCTTATCGACGCCCAACTTTGGCTGTGACAGTTTGAGAGATAAGGAGTTTATTTGGGACAAGATACAGACCTGACCGCCGCTTTGAGGTGTTACGAGATTAGGACATTTAATGGAAGGGTCTGCCAGGTCTCTCATGCTTACCTGAAGGGACAGCCTACGATCTAACGGGCCGGGTAAGCTATACTGAATGCGGGAAGGCAGGGCAACTGACCGCGATGGTCTTTGGGTTAGGGAGAAACTTGTTGGCAAGAGTCGACATGGAAGGCTGAGTGAAGAGGGCTCAAGAAATGGCCTGAACTGACCCACAGCAAGCGGGACTTGCCGCACCGTTGAACGGGCGGTGCAATATGATGGCGCTGGCCACTTGAATGTGATGGAATACAACGTCCGAGGAGTATAAATACAGCGACGTTGTCACGCTCGCTATTTTCCCTCAGACCACCAACCAATCCAAACTATGTCTGCCTATTCTAGCAGGGCTCCGAGCAGACCCCCGAGCAGGCTTCCCTCTCGTAGCGGCACCCCAAGTATAAAAGAAATGGTGCGTGCCTACGCCCCTTCTCGTCTCCGTACATGCACTTCCACTTACCTCGCTTCTCCTCCATTACCGTCGTTGCGCACCAGGTACACGAAGTCATGAAACACTTTAGGCACGAAAAGGAATCAGAGGCACACCAAGTACCCTTGCCCACTCTCCCTCTTGGGCTGCCTCTTAGATATCCACGTAGATCTTCCGCCAACAAGTCGGGCATCAGCCCAAGGGGTTTCTTCCCCAAACCGTCAATCCCGTCAGTTTTGAGTTCGATAACCCTCCCACAGTCTTGATCCCCTTGATAGGACGAGGAAACTGTGCCCGGCATCGAGCATCCCGGTAGTACTGGTGTGATCTACTGTTCCGATCGCGCGATGGCCAACGGCTTCAGTTACGCCTGTTCTCACGAATGGGCTAATCTCGGTCAGGGTGCACCGGAAGTCGGCCCTATTCCCAATGCGTCAACTCGTCCAGACTCGATCCCCTTGCCCGTTGATTCTTTAGAGTACGCCCCAACAACTGGCGTTAAAGGTTCGCATCATCGCATTTCCCCCGTGTGGTTTATTAACCCCTGTTAAAGCACTCCGAGAAGCGGTCGCAAACTTGTACAACCACACATACCGTCAAGACAAGGCCAGTAAGTATACATACGAGAACGTGTGTATAGTACCAGGCGGTCGTTCTGGATTATCTCGTGTTGCTGCTGTCGTCAGCGACGTCTACTGCGTATGTGTACTAGTTTGTTCTTCAGCATTCCTGCCAAACCATCATGATCGGTAGTCCTATCAAATTCCGGACTACACCGCATATGATCAAGTCTTGAGCGCATTCAAGCGCCTCGTTCCTGTCCCTACAGTGTGAGTACAGGTATCTTGCTTGATGGTCAGGTGGCTGATTACACTCAGTCTTGATCCCAAGGTCTTTCTTCCGAGTCTTTTCACAGCTAGTTTTGACCCTCTGTTAGAATAAATACCGTCTCGATATTGAGCAGACAAAGGTACCCGTCTCCGAAGTTCCCTTCTCGTCAATCGATTCAATGTTTGCCGTTGGTAGAGAGATATCCGCACTCAAGGGCTTGCCGTCATTATCGCGTCAAATCCACGAAATCCTACAGGCCAGATCATCGCGTACGTCAAACAGCCTGCATGAGAACCATACCTTATACACAGGACGCTTAGTGGCAAAGATCTTAGGGAACTTGTGGGCCTTAGCAAGGAGGGGACGACTCTCATTCTCGACGAGGTTTGTCGCTCATTCTTTAAAATGTATCAACTCATTCGACACCATATATGGTCGACCGTCGTAGTTTTACTCCTGGTACATATACCCTGAGCACGAGCGAGACTTTGGCAAGTCCATCTCCTCGGCTGAGTACGTGGAAGACGTCAACTCTGATTCGGTCGTTATCATCGACGGGCTCACCAAGGTCGAGAATGTTTGGATTTTCCTCGTGACCCCTCGCTAAATGAACATTACAGAACTGGCGTCTCCCTGGTTGGCGTGTCTGTTGGGTTATTGGACCAAAGAACTTGATTACTGCGCTTTCTCAATCAGGTTGGTTGAGTTCTCCCAAGCGACTACATTGTGTTGAAACAGGCCAGGATCCTTCTTGGATGGCGGAGCGAACCATCCGTACGTCCATATCCTGTTCTATCCTACCTCAGGTACTGACGTTTCCTAGTATGCAGCTTGCTGCTATTCCCATGTTAGACCCCGTTTACGTGGCACAGGAGAAGGTAATATTCCGCAGTCGGCCGCATTTCGTCAAGTTGATGACATACCTCTTTGCGATCATCAGGTCGCGTTGCAGAAACACTTTAAAGCAAAGCGTGACTATGTGCTCAAGCGGCTTCATGACATGCATCTCGACGTAGACATCCCACCTCGAGCAACATTTTACATCTGGCTCAACTTGGAGAGGCTTCCTCCCCCCTTGAACAATGGCTTGGTTAGTAGCAATACATACCTTGATGGCGTGCTATATTTAATACTCTTCTTAGACCTTTTTTGAAGAACTCCTCAAGGAAAAGACCATTGTGATCCCTGGCATTTTCTTTGATATAAATCCATCTCACCGCAGGAATTTGTTCAACTCCCCTTGTCATCACTTCGTGCGCCTGTCTTTTGGGCCTCCTCTGGAGGACCTCGAGAAAGGTGCGTAGTTTGATTATAATACACTAGAGTTGATTATAACACTGATGATCAGGTCTGGATGCTATCGAGAACATGGTCAGGGCCGCGAGGAAAGAAGGTACTAGGAAGTTTGGCCACAGTTACAAGAAGAGTTTGGAAACGGCGCCCGAGCAGATCTAGACGATGTGGCGGGCCAGAGAAGGTGAATTGCAGAGACGACTAGTTATGGGGAAATCCCAGCTCGCGATACTTGAAGTATGAGCTTGAAAAATACATGGAGTGATACTCATAATGATGGATCAAATGTCGCAAAAGCCTTCCTGAACAGCTCTACATCTGCTTTGTCTTCCTGCTCTGAAAGAAGGCACGTTTTCCAATCTAGCCGGTGTGGAGTGTTCAAGAGAGACGCCAACACTTGTCTTCAAAAATACCCTGAGATGCTTACTCCGTCAATAATTTGATATAACGCTTACCTTCCAAACTGGACACTAAATGGGACATGGTCTTTCATCAGGTGGACCAACTTACGTCCATCAGGAAGATCGACGCGAAAATAACTTCGTGTGCCACCAGCACAAACTCGCAAAGCACCGTCGGCATCCGACTCAAAGTCTATCCCCTGGGTACGACCCTCCTCAACAAAGGCAGCTTCGACTTGGTTTTGCAAAGAGCTCGGAACGGGCACGACTTGAACATGTGCGTGACCTCCTTTCGCGTTCAAGCGAGCGACCTCGTAGAATACAGGCACAGCACCGTACGTAGCAAACATACTTCGAAGGGCGACTTTGTACCTGCGTGAACTTTAAATGAGAACACCCAGTTCAAAATCGAATGCTACCTCTCTGTCTCATCAAGAATGGGAAGTAGAATGTCGGAGGAGATCGTGTTGTACGTGGGCTGATGGCAGATTGGCACAATCAAAACATGCCCGCCCCCTGGAATACGAGAGATGATCTTGTCCGGGGCTGGTTGCGTTGGAATAATTTGCCCTTTTGGAAGTGTCAAGTAGCACTCGGTACCAATCGAGACAATCAGGTGTTTCCTGTTGGTGTATGAGGAACGAAGGTAACATTTTTTGTGACTTCTCACGCCAAGTTCGGGTTTGAGAGACAAAACCAGCACTCCTCCGCTAAATGAGCATCGTGAATGGAAACGACAGAAAAAAAACAAGAGGCGTACGCCCGATCTCCTTAGGTGGCTTTCTGTTGCCACCCTGGGCTTGTGACCCGTGTTGATTTGCCACTGGACAATCGGCAATATAATGCAGCTCACTTCCGCAGGCACGACACACGTATCCTTCGCGTGGTTTCGAGCCGCCGGTGTCACCAACGGCATGCTTAGTTGGACAGTCACGAATGAGGTGTCCAGGAATGCCACAAATCTTGCACAAGTACCCGTCTGGGGGTTTCGTTCGTTCGGGACAATTGTCAATGAAATGCTGGCAACCCTTGAGCTACCTTCACATTTAAATCGAGCAAAGGCTAACCTCGGTTGATTGACATCGCTTGCACTTGTATCCGACGGGCGGTTTGTCAGTTTGTCTAGTTGGGGTGCCTGTAGATCAGGGTAGTTTTAAGGTAAAAAAATCAGCTGTTCTGCGGGCACTGACCTCTCTGGCGCTTTATAGGACGTTGAACATTCCCAAAAATAAAGTTCTCCCCTTCAAAAGTTTCATGATCCCGTTTACACAAAGCTATATCAACGAAAGGATTCTTTGTGATATTACTTGGCATTTGTTTGCCGGATGTAGATGGCACGATTGAAAACGCATAAAACCACTGGAGAAGCATGGATCATCACGGACATCCTTGCGAGTTGGTCGACTAACCCGTTCTTTCTGGCCTGAGTGCCCTTCTTCACCAAATGCACCAAGACTTATGAAACGAGAAATTCTCCCGGGCTCGTCATCCCAGGAAAAGGGCTCACGCTCCCAGAATCTCGGGGAGGGGACGGCACGAGCAGCAAAATGATATCGTGGTTTTATCTTTCGAACAATCCCGTCAAGAGGTGGGGAACCAAGATGATCATGGCCTGGTGACAGCAAAGGAGACATAGAGCTGTGTGCTGTAATAGAAGATGGCCAGTCGTTCGTGATTAAGATATCGATAAGCGGTGAGGTGTATGCTGCATCGCGAATTGTAGCAAGAGAACTATAGTTATACCCCTCCTTTGCGTTCAGAGATTTATTCATCGTATTTGAGAGGAGCCGTTCCACTGTGTGGGTCGTATAGAAGGGTGAAGCAAATCCCTAAAGGTGCTCAAGTAAATACCGAAGCTGCGACAAAAGGTGAAGACGTACGGGAGGACCGTCGGAGGCATCGTAAATGTCAGCATTATATATGCCGCCCAGACAGGCAATTTTAAGACCCTGGGCTGTCGACACAACCCCGGACTTGTCTGCACGGGATTAGGGCTATGTAGAATGAACCATACACAGTCGAACTTACTTATGAGGAAGACATCCTTGCACAGCTGTCCACCGGTTTGAGCATATTTTTCTATCACAGGTCCTGGGAGTGGATTCAATCCCTGCATAATATAGCATGTTAGAGGAGCTACGGGACAAATCAGCCGGTACTTGACTTGAATGAGCACGGATCATGCCTTCAATGGTTCCATTCAATAGCTCCTCGGTTTGGTCCTGGCTACCACTCCCAGCGTTGCGTTCTTGAAGTGGACCAAAAAAGTCGCCCAGACAAAGGACAAAATCAAACTTGCCATGCTTTGCATTGATGGTCCGGATTTTTGAGAAGAGGCCGCGTATTGAACCGTTAGCAGAACCTATGGTCAATCTATACAATACACCTTGCTGTTATATTTCCATGCGCGAAAAAAAGCTTACATCTTCACCGTCGTCATGGGCTGGGAGTCCTGATTCAAGGATGCCATTAGAAATCGGTTCTCCGTTGGTTAGTGACGGCCCTAACAATACCCCTTCAATGATTGAGAAAGTTGCTGACATAAGTCACCAACCAACTCTTCAGTATGGACTCGCTAGAGGACGAGATCACGTCTGTCCTGTACATCGCACGAGAAATTTCAGGTCAACTGAATGGTCTTGGATGTGATTTTGGAAGATGACTCAAGGACAGCTTTCCAGTGTACAAAATCCCTCCGTTGAAGGCGAACGAAGGCCATAGAGCGAATGACTGGGGTGATCTCGCAGATCCACTATGGAAGGGCAGACTACGCATTGTCGAGAAGAGCGGAAATGCCGTTCTTCTCTTCGAGGACTCACAAACCGGTAAGCTAGTCTCATTTTACAGGCGATTGTTCCATTCACGAATATCATAGGCGAGCGTGAGTGCACACAAAGTCGCGGATAAAACGTGGCTCAATCGCCCCGTAGTATTTGCTCGCGCTGATTATGATCCAATGAAGCCATCTGTCGATGCTGTGCTGGATTCTTCACGTTATTTTGTCGTGAGGGTGGAGGACGCCGGAAGGAAGGCATACATTGGGATGGGATTCGCCGAACGCACGGATAGCTTCGACTTCAGTGAGCAAATCAATTCCACCTTTCCACCAAATTGGCGCCACTAACGGAACGTTGGGCCAGACGTTGCTCTGCAAGACTTTACCAAGTAAGTAGTGATGAAAGAAACGTCGGTGCTTGGTTGACAAACGTGGGCGTTAAAGGCGTGCTAAAGCAGCACTGAACCCACCCAGTCCCACAACGGACACACCTTCTCCACACCTACCTGCAGGTCCCAAAAAAGATTACTCTCTGAAGGAAGGACAGACCTTTTCTATCTCAATTCCTGGCAAGAGTAGCAAATCCGGGGGTACATCACTCCTGGCATCTGCTGGAACCGGAACCAGAGCTAGTGGTGGTAGCATTCCTCTCTTGCCTCCTCCCCCTGGTAAAAGATGATCCATACCCATCTACTTATGTAATTCGCTATTAGTAATGAAAATGCGTTCCGAATGCGTTACTCCGTCTTGCTCCCTGTCGTAGACCAACACCTTGTCAAGAAGGTCTGGTTGACTTTTACTGTCCAGATGCTGTCAAGAATACCCTCGCGTACGTCTGCAAAATTGTCTAGACGTTCCGTCAGACAGGCTGCTGTTGGAGCACAAAGAGGGCTCGTCCAGCCCTCGGGTACTGATAGAGCCAGGATCGTCGACGTCCCCCCTTCCTACAAGGAAGGTCATTTTACACCCCGCCCAGGTGTGTACCCTCCTGTGTTTCTGTCTTCTTCCGTATGAATCCGTGCGTAGACATGCTTGGGTTTAAGCTTGCCACTCCCACTCGTGAGAATACTGCGACGCAGAAGACACAACCTATCTATCTTGACATGCAGGTATGAAAGGAATGGCACGGGCCGTGTCTATTACTAATCATTCGTAGGCTACTACTCCCGTTGATCCCAGGGTCCTCGATGCCATGTTACCGTATCTTGCCGACCAATACGGGAATCCCCATAGTCGTACCCATGCGTACGGATGGGAAGCTGAACAAGCGGCCGAAGATGCGCGCAAGGTGAGTCTGTAAACGAATACCTACTGTGCCATCTCACTGTCTGGCTCAGCATGTTGCAGAACTTATTGGTGCCGAGCCTAAAGACATCGTTTTCACCTCTGGGGCCACCGAAAGTAACAATATGATCATAAAGGGAGTGGCGCGGTTCCACAAAGAGAAGAAAAAGCACATCATCACTACCCAAACCGTGAGTTGCATGGGACTTGTTGCACGTACAATTATGTATCACTGCCTTCCAGGAGCACAAATGTGTCCTGGATTCCTGCAGAAAACTGGGCGAGGAAGGATTCGACATAACCTATTTGCCAGTACAGCCAAACGGGGTCATTGACCTAAGTGCGCTTGAGACTGCCATCCGTCCCGATACCTCGCTAGTCTCCATCATGACGGTAAATAATGAGACTGGTGTCATCCAGCCAATCAAGGAGATCGGGGCAATCATTAGGAAACATCGTGGTGTGTACTTTCACACAGACGCAGCCCAAGCTGTTGGGAAGATCTCCATTGATGTTAATGAGGCAAATATTGACCTCATGAGCATCTCCGGTCACAAAATCTATGGTCCGAAGGGTATTGGTGCCGCTTATGTCCGGCGACGACCACGAGCCCGACTTGAACCCATTCTGAGCGGGGGTGGACAAGAACGTGGTTTGCGGAGTGGCACCTTACCGGCCCCGCTTGCAGTCGGAATGGGCGAGGCAGCACGGATAGCAAAATTAGAGATGGCTGTGAGTACACTTTCTTAGTCGAACAAAGATGAAAATTGCACATTCTCCAAGCGGCATAACCAAGTGGCTATTAACCAATATTGTTGACCGCCAGCTTGGTGATGGCTCGTGTGCAGGGGTACTGACCAATCACCTAAATTCTCGTCTTTATTTCTCTGATACTGATTGGTAAACTCACAGAGAGATCATGCGCGAATAAAACAGCTAGCCGATCGCTTGCTGAGTGGCATCAACTCCCAGGTTGAGCATGTTGTCCGCAACGGAGACGTTGACGGTTACCCGGGTTGTGTCAACTTATCTTTTTCGTATGTGGAAGGCGAGAGCCTTTTGATGGCCCTGAAGGCAAGTACCCTTATTTTTCATTGGGCTTCTCACGGAGTTCGCTCAGGAAATTGCGCTGTCCTCCGGTAGTGCTTGTACCTCGGCATCGTTGGAGCCATCCTATGTCCTTCGGGCGCTTGGTACGTGAATTGACGGCTGACGATGGGCTTTCTACCCATGCCGATATTTCTAGGAATGGCCGAGGATATGGCACATTCTTCTTTGCGATTTGGAATTGGCCGGTTCACTACTGAAGCAGAAATAGACTTCGTGGTCAACCATATCGTCCGCGTAGTCAATCGTCTTCGTGATATGAGGCTCGTGGATTCACATTGCCCCGTGGCCTCTACTGACCTGAAATTTAGTCCATTGTGGGAGATGGTGCAAGAAGGAATTGACCTGAACTCCATCAATTGGTCGCAGCATTAGAGTCATCGCAAATAGGGTCCGTCTTACTTACTCTATGTATGCAATTGTTCGCCTCGTTGCTTTTGCTGCTTGCTACCGTTCGTAGGCTTTTTCACGGAAATACTACGGACCTAATTTATTATTTGTGTTGGCTTATGTAACTAAGCGGTGCACGGGGTTCTGGCATCAGTGCGGACCTTAAAGGAAATAATTTCGAACTCAGACAGAAGTCAACTCTTGTTTTTCAACTGTTACCACCCATGGCTAGACGCCTCTATCTTGGTAGTAAGTTTGTACAATATTACTGCAAATACTTTGTATTTACGTTGCCGTTTGTTAGGACTTCCGCCTGACGCTCGTTCAGATGATGTTGCAAAATTCTTCGATGGTTACGGCCGAATCGTGGATTGCCGTGTCATGACTGGTAGTTTTTGCTTCTATGTTACTCCTCCCTCGCCAACAGTGACATATCAGGGTTTGGGTTTGTTGAGTTTGAGAATGCCAAGGTGAGTTTCTTTGCTATGTTTTGTTCATTCTTGTTTAAGCTTCTTTCAGGACGCTGAGGATGCTGTGTATCAATTCAATGGCAAGCCATTCATGGGTGCAAAGTGAGCTTCTTTTTCATTGTTATATCTGTCTTTCTCATCATAGTATCTAGCATCGTAGTCGAGTTTGCCAAGGAGAGTCGCCCCCGTCGAGATGTCTATGAAAGTGACCGAGGATACGGGTATAATCTCACTTGATGACTATCTCGGTATCTTGGCTGAATTGATCTCCTAGTACTCGTTCCAGGAGACCCCCGGGTATTAGATTGGTCGTATCTGGAATCTCGCGCGATACAAGCTGGCAGGTAAGTGCAGATCTGGCGACCGCGGCTTGGGACTTTCCTAAGAGTTCCACGATTTATCATTGGTGACGGTCCTTCCATTTTGTCTTGGCAATTATGGCTCCTAGGACTTGAAGGATTTTGGTCGTGAAGCGGGCAGTGTTTCTTTTGCGGATATCGACCGCGACTTCCCTGGTCAAGGGTACGCAAGTTATTCATGCACCGCCCTATCTGATTCAGTCAAATTTCAGTGTTCTCGAGTACTTATCCCGCGATGATGCCGATCGTGCTGTCAAAGAACTAGACGGCAAAGATCTTCGCGGACGGCCAGTTCGAGTTGCATATGACGACACGGTATGTATTTGTTGAACTTATCTTTGCTTCATTTGACATGGATTGTTGTAGCGCGGTGGACCCGATAATTACCGACGTGATGATCGTCGTGAAGAGCGACCCGGCCGTGACGATCGTTTCAGAGAAGAGCGGCCCTACCGTCGTGAACGTTCAAGGTCACCTCGTCGCGCCGACCACGATGATCGTCGCCCCAGGTCTCCACCTCCTGGTAGGAGGGATTATGAAGAGAGAAAACCTGCAGGGTACGATGATTATCGGCGGGGAAGCTACGATGATGACCGCAGAGTCCCTGATTATTATTATGACCGTCGCAGGGATGATTACGACAACAGGCGACGCGACGATCGTGGAGGCAGGCGCGATGAAAGGGACGATCGGTACGACGATAGAGCTATAAGGCATGCCAATGGCGACGGTGGATGGGCGCGTTGAAAGATATATGGTCGTCGTTCGTGGGCTACACCGAACGACCTCGTGCATTATGGTCTCGCGATTTCGTTTAGGAAATGGTCAACTCGACCTTTGGCTTTGGCGTGTTATGGGCGAGCCGGTCAACTGTACTTACTGGTCAAAACCCTTGGTCCGTATTTTGGCGCCATTAGGATAAGGACGCTTGCCAGGATTTGGAACCCATTGGAGATCATTGGCTACCGAACCATGAGTTCCTAGACCCGGCCCACCATCTATGTCTCTGCGGACGAAGGATTGCCGTTTCGACACCCAGGGACTACCTCAGAAGTCTCGGCTTATGCTTGCTTGCGCGAGGCGATTCATTCTTGCCGGAACTGCTTCTGGTACACGAATCTTGATCCTGTTCGTAACTAAGGTACGCATATTCCGGCACCGGTTGGGCAAATTGAATTGTTAACGAGCGTTCCTCTGCGGCTGTGGGGTTCCTGTGTTTATGCACCGGTACCGCAAGGAGGATAGACAATGGTCAGATTATTTACTCTCGTGTACAGACTATCAAATGTGTCCCATTTTCAATTCCATACCATTCCAAATCATGCCTATCGTCATCTAAGAGAACATAGCCATCATTGAACTTCATCCATACTTGTACTGCCCCACGCTGTGAGTTAATTTTGAGCTTGAAAGCCTTGATGAGCTTTAGTCGGAAGACGTTCAACTTCATGCTTCTCAAGACTTTAATTGAGATGGGTGGACCAATCGCATCGATTGACTCGTGCAAGCTAGTCGGGGTCTCGGCAGATCGCTGAACGACGATACCTAGAAGCGTCGCTTACTCTTTTCGTAAGAAAACCGTGCGAACACCCACTGATCAGAAGCTTGCTGAGTTTATTTTCCCCTGATTCATTTTTGGCTGATGGCTCAGTGGGGCGGCCATGCTCTGTGGTGACCCTGAGTAAACTAAACTCCGATCGGCGCCATGGCTTACTATGGCACAAAGCAATCCACTGAGGGTGTGACTGTGCTTTCTCATCATCACTTCCAGGAACGTACTTTGAAACATATGAGAGATAAAATAGTTCACAGTCAGTTCTTTCCCGGACAGAGATCTGAATGATTGAGTGCCTGAGTATGAATAAATAGAATCAGGTTAGAGTTATACCGTGGCTGAGTCGAGAGCCAGCAAAGAAGGTATTTTTGCTATAATAAACGGTCGCGCACGTCCGGCGAAACTAGTATCTGATTGTACGCCACCTCAGATGGAAATGGCACGACATAAATATTCACCGTACCTTCGGTCAGTGGATTGCCGGACATTCGCAGAAACTGGAGATGGGGGCACCATCCATACAACGCATCCATACATTGCCATTTCCTAAGGTCGTTCCCCGACAGAACTAGCTCTTTGATGCCCCGAAGTGGCGATGACGGGGAGGTGAGAGTCGGGATAGAGCGAACACCATTTCCAGAGAGAATTAATCGTTGCAGACTGAGATTGCGTCAGCGTTGCCGATGTGTGATCGATGAAATCATACATGGTCAGATCCCGTAGAGAGCCAGCCATTTGTACCCAATCACCGAGGAGATTGCCTTCAAAGTTCAAGGACAAGAGTCTTGGGATGGGCGATGAAGATGGAGCATTCAAGGACTTAAGATGGTTAAAAGCCAGTTCGACGGATTGTAAATTCGGCATGAACTGCGCGACATCCCTGAATTCCGCCCAGGAGATAAGCGTGTTACTCAGTTGAAGCTCACACAGGCAGGGAAATGCCAATCGTGAAAGGTCATGGTCTAGAGGCAAGAAACGGTTCCGACTATCCCTTTGGTGAAAAGGATGGCTTTCGTTCGCCAGACAAACACGTACTTCAACATCAACCTTTCCAAGTGAGGCAATTCGGCTGTGATGTCTGCTATGACTTTCCAAATAGCTAGCAAACTCGCAGACAAGTCAAGGCCGCGGATGTCTTTTTCATGTTCAGAAACATAATGTGAATAAGGGACTGTTTGTCTCACTTGGACAAGTGGCTAGAATGTCACCTTTGGCATCGGCGCTCGCCACCAGCTCGCAGTCGAGGCTCACCTCTCGGAGACGATCCAAATTACCAAGGTTCCGTCTAATTTTATCAAGCCCGACGGCTTCAACCTTTATGGCGCCATTGGAAGATCCGAGGACAATTTTTTCGGGAGTATTCGAACCGTGTTCAGCTTCGACATACTTCATTTTGAGTGCAGTCAAGAAGGAGCGTCCGAAATATAAGGGCGCTGAAGGCCGTATGAAGGACCCCGCATTCTGTATGCTTCCCATAGAGAATCAATTGCACTGGTAGAATGATCAGAGGAGGGGCGCACTAGCATTTGAAGTACCGTTTGCCGTCCCTGACACCATCATGTCGCCCACGAGTAGGATCATCCCATTCCACACCAAACCATAAGGCATCTGTGCCTGTTACAAGACCAATATATCTGATTGTGCCAAAATGACCAGAAGATGAGTGGAACCTTGTTCCGATGGCAATCACTGAGGACATGATCGGCGTGGGTAAGTTGCTTGTTCTGTTCTCATACTCAAAATTTGTGCGGTCCGCTTGATTTCCAGTATGCTGGCAGCCATTGCAACTACAAGGATGTCGCGTAACAGATCATTAGCAGCACTTGCCAGAACTCGTGCAATTGCTGCTCACATGTCCACTGGCGCTAATAGCACTGACCAGGTATTCTACTCTACTCTACCCTACTCATCTAATCCCGCGCTAACCACACTTTTCCTTCGTCTAGCCTGTCCTTTTCCAGTCAAATGGATGTGCCCGTACTTACGTGCTCAATAGGGCGGAAAAATTAAACGCACTCAACAGTGAAATGATCAACTCGCTAAGACCCCAGCTTGATGTCGGTTTGCTCGGGACCATCATTTTACCATTCATTGCTTACCAACTCTGGCAGATATGGTCCAAGTCGGACCTCTGTCACATGATCATTGGGACTGGACGAGGCCGCGCGTTCTGCGCCGGAGGAGACGTGGCGAGTAAGTCATTTTTAGTGCAAGAGCGCGCGTGCACGACCTCATGACGTATAGCCGTTCTGGAATATTCGCGCGAGGAGGCCACCCGTCCAGCCGCAATACAGTTTTTCAAGGACGAGTGCGTACAATGCTGCGGACGCTGCACCAATTTTCACTCCAGCACATAGATTTGAGTTGGACTTTGTTCTGTCCCAACTACCGAAGCCTTACGTGGTTATTCTGGATGGAATCACTAGTCTGTAATCCCATTTGCCGTCTCTTCTGTTGTCTGATATCAATTTTTATACCAGTGGGGGGAGGTGTTGGTCTTAGTATTGGTGCACCTTTCAGGGTAGCAACCGAGAAGACTAAATTTGCGATGCCTGAAACCAAGATCGGGTACTTTCCAGATGTAGGAGGAAGCTTTTTCTTGTCGAGAATGGACGGAGAACTGGGCACTTATCTTGCCCTGACATCGGAGACTCTTGTTGGCAGGGAGGTCTTGTGAGTGTAAAGCACCGTGGGCAAATTATTTCTCACCTTTTTGGTAGTGAGCTGGGCCTTGCGACGCATTATGTTCCCTCCAGGACTATTCCTAATCTTATGGCCAATCTGGCCGACTGTGAAAACCCTTCCCTGACACAGATCAACTGTACGATTGAGGAACAACACATCGAGCGTCAGCCAGATGAACCGTCTGGGAAATTGATGGGTGCTGTCCGCAATGCTCTTGACTCCGCCTTTCGACACGATTCCGTGGAAGAGATATTCGAAAGCTTAGCGGCCCTTTCCGATTCTTCGGATACTCATGTGAGTGAGTGGGCAAAACGAACCTGGGAAGTGCTTCGCACGCGCAGTCCTACAAGCCTCAAGGTAGCGCTTGCAGCCATCCGCCGCGGAAAGCATATGACATTACGGGATGCTTTGCAAATGGAGATGGGGATCGCAGCAGCCTACTGCGTGAGTCACATAACGGGAATCGGTACTTGGTGTAATGATCATTTCCTAGAGCGGTGCCAGCCCGGATTTCCGCACAGGCATAAGCGCTGTTTTGTTAGAGAAAATTCGAGGGCGACCCGAATGGTCACCTGGGGAAGTCAAGGATGTTTCCCCAGAGATCCTTGATCGATTTTTCTCAAATAACTCGCCCTATCGTTCTCAGATGCCAGGACTATCACTTCCCAACACTCTCTTGGACAATTCTGCCAAATTCACGGCGTTCGCACTACCCTGCGAATCCAAGATAGTAGAGTTGATCAAGTCCTCGTGCAAGGATGGTCCTGTCTCACTTTCTCAGCTCCTGTCAGACATGGAAAGCCTCATCAAAGAGAAGTTTGGCACTAGAGAAAAGGTTATTGATATAGTTCATCGCAGATGTCAGGTCGTGATTGATCAAGGGACGACAATCGTGGCTTGGAAAGAGCAGTGAGACGATGGCGATGCAGTGGAACAAGGACTTGGCATTCAGCCTGGACTTACGGGTTGATGTGAGATGACTTTTGGCTTGATACGTGATGATGATGTCGCCGAGGAGGGCACGTTTTGCGTCGAGCGGGATTCCTATGTCTGAGTGTCTAAACATTGGCATTGATCATTTGATATGTGGCGTTGGCTTCGCCTTGTATTTACTCAAGGTACCGCCATTCTAGTTGGCAGAGTTCGGCTGTTAACGTTGCGACCTTGTCCAACCTTGCCTGATCCACAATTCTGTGCGTGCTGAGACACATGGCATTGGCAGCATGATTGGATGAGCGCCTCCTTCCCACCAGACGAGGTACCACCGCTGGTCCGAGTCAGGCTTGCTGGCCTCTCCAGCCTCCACAGCAAGCTGGCATGGTCGGCCTCGGAGCGAATAGTTAGCGACGTTGTCGCATTCAAAGTTTTACTTGCGACGGGATGTATTTCGCACAGCCTGTGCGGGTACGCAGCCCGTGAGCAACCGCGGGCGGTGAGAATCAAAGTCCATGAGAAAACTTGCCGGAACTACCTACAATTGCCAGTGTCGGTGCACAGCAAGTGCATTGGACATGTCCAGCGCCGCTGAGCGGATGAACACAAGGTGCGCACATCCCGTCACTTGAGACCGGTGGGCGCCATGCCGCGGTTCACTTCATCTTCCGGTTTCTCAGCAACCTAACAAACATGCAATGGCAGATCTCATTAACATTCGCCAGACACGTGGCAGGTAGAGTCACAATATGATGGCACTGTAATGTCGGTGCACACATGACTGATAATGATCCCTCAATTGGGCTTGATCAGCGGTGGAAAGCACTTAGTCACTGCGTTCCGGACAGCTGGGCGCTTGGTTTGCCTAATCGACGTCAAAAAAGGTTAAGTTGCAAGTTTACGGAGGCATTGCATCCCCGATCCGTCGAATATGACTCGACTAAGGACTCTGTAGCCCGACATCCGTTGTTCCTGGCCGACCTTTGGCGAGTTGGCACGGAGTTGGTTGTATCGTAAGTCGACGCCCGGCTAGCACAGATGGCCTAGCACGGCCAGCCAATGTCGGCGATCGAAGGCGTTCGTTGTGAGAATGGAATCGGATCTACGGAGGTTTCAAGCAACAGGTGTACAATGATGCCGTTTGAACAGTAAGATACCAGCCATGCAGTGACTAGGTTACCTCGCTGATGTGATCTATTAGAAGACTTGCAGTGGTATATGCTGTATATAAAAAGGTTATGGCTCGTTGGCTGCAACGCATCTTTACTTGACTCGTTCCCTCCACAACCCACATGCATCCAATCGACCTTCTACCTTCACCCTTCTACTTGTTTAACGATGCACTCTCCATATTGCAGTCCCTGCGAGCAAGCAGACGGACATCGCCAACAGTGCACCCCACTCCAGCAGACTTTGACGTGAACCTTCAAACCAACACAGGTTTCTTCCCTCCACAACCCCTTCCCAAACTACAGGAGCCCTTCAACGTATGGGAGGATGCCCTATCAGAAGCACCGAATGTGTTGAAGCTTGGAGAAGACTTAGCCGATGACCACTCCGGGGAACGAACCGAGGGTGACCTTTGGCGGCAGCGAATACGCTCGGTAAGCTAGAGAACCTTCTAAGAGAAAGCCAGTGCTAATTCAAATGAAAGCTTCCAATACTTACGACAGAAACACTTCACCACAACCCGCAGCTTGTCCGCCGTGCACACAAAGTCCTGGCCTTCTTAGTGCACTTCTATGTTCACTCGATCCCTCCAGACGCTATTGAGGGACCAGTGTTGGTTCCGCGATCTCTGGTAGCCCCACTCATGACAGTTTCACGTCTCCTCAGACTGGCCCCGGTCCTCACCTTCGCAGACACTGTTCTATGGAACTGGGAACTTGTCGACCCCAAGCTACCTGTTACCATTGAAAACATGCAGTTTGGTCAGGAGATGTTCACGGGCACGGAGGCTGAGCGGAACTTTTACCTCGGATCGGCCAGAGCGGAGATCATTGGCGTGCAGATGCTTCAGATCTTCAACGATTACCACAATCTCCCAAACGTCACAGACTTGTCCTCCATTTCCAAGATGAACAGTCTTCTCTCTCGGCTGACTGTGGTCATCCAGGAGATTGAAGCTAGCATGCAAGGCATACGCGAAACAGTTGACCCGCATATGTTCTATTGGGAGGTTCGTCCTTGGTACAACGGAAGCGGAAGCAGCCCCTCCGATCCAAAATGGATATACGAAGGGGTTGGGGATATGTCAAAGCTCGACCTTGACGGTCCGTCAGCTGGACAGAGCAGCGTCATGCATGCACTTGACCTCTTCCTCGACATCGACCACAAGCTCCGGCAGCGGCGGTACCCTGCACCGTCAGAGGCAAACAAACGGGCGGACCATGGTTTCATGGAGCGTATGCGAAAATACATGCCGGGAAAGCACAGAGACTACCTGGCATATATTGCTGAATACCCTCGTCCCGTGCGAGCAGTCGCTCAGGATACCCCAGCGATTAGAGAGGCGTATAACACTGCTGTCACAGCGCTGAAGAAGCTTAGGGACTCACACATGCGCATTGCGTGCTTGTACATCGTCACCATGTCGCGATCCACGACGCCCCCCGTGGGCTGCCCCGTGTTTGCTATGGCACAGCGAATGCAGCGGGAAGCGGCAAAGTCTGGCCCAGCGACTGGAACAGGAGGAAACGAGGTGTCATTGCTGCTCAAGGCCGGAAGAGATGCGACTGCGCGCGCAGTCCTGAAGAACTGATATTGGCAAGGACGAGAAATCAAAATATTATACCTCATCTCATTATTTAATTGCACCTACCATATCCTCACACTGGACAGATATTTATTGGCTGATTAGCTATCAGCTTCATGTAGCAATTAGCGTACTTACTTGTAGCAACAACGGTAATATTAGGATTTTCGGGATTCATGATACTTAGTACTTGAGTTTGCTGTCTTGAGGATTTGGTTTTGATTTATTATTGTTTGGAAGTTTGGAACCATAATCAAGAATGGTAAAAGGCTACCACGCATCGAAACGTGGGAACACTAGTATTTGTCTACAGATCTTTCAGCTTCGCCAGTGAAGTGCTATCGATACATCGATACATTAGTTGCACACAAATGTCAGCAGTTAGTAGCAGTTACTATGGAGGGTCCAATGGGTAATGGTATGCTTTCCTGACTATTTGCCACACAACATCCAATCCTTCTAAGACCTTGTCGATTGTCTTTCGGGCACCTGGAGGGAGGTTCATTTGAATGTCCGACCAATCAAATGGCAACGCGGGCATCGTCATTAGAGCATTTTCACCCGGAAGTGGGGAAGAGGGTGGCATGGGGTTCGGTGTGAACGTGGGTATGTTGGTTCGAAATTGGTCATGAGTGGGTAAACTAGGGGAGGAAGTGGTTGGGTCGATGGATGCCATTACTGTGGTGGACGCGCTTGACACGAAGGAAGTGTTCATATCGTTGGTCTCTATCGCAGCGCTTGGCAACGAAGTAAAAACGGTGCTTGTGATGAATATTGTTTCAGGTGAGAGTGCTGGAGTCTCGCCACGATCCGAAACACGAACAACATCATCGAGACGATCAAGAAATTGCTGCATGTGCTTGATTTCCGTGCCGAGATTGATCAGAAGCAAAAATGCAAGGACTGCGGGAGAGATCCAAACGGATAAAAGGAAGAGCCTCTCCAACAATGACCATCCCATGCGAACATGGGAACTACGTCGCTTGACGGCCAGAGACAACGAAGGCGTAAAAAACTGATCCAGCGAGTGTTGCAAGAATCTGTAACCGTCTTGCGATTTTTGCTGGTGAGCAAAGTTTGATCGCAATGGAATCACTTCTGAATCAATCGTCAGTGAATTTAACGCTACAGTAATTGACGAGAGAGCAGATACCTGACCCGACTTCCACCATCACTTCCAGCCGGCCGACGGGGAGCGCGAAAGTTGGAACCAGTACATCAAAGCTATTGTCTTTGGCATTCCTCTTCGTTGCTCTGGGGTTCTTGAGCTTACGAACGACATAGTCCACCGTGACCGAGCCTCCTTGATTGCCACCATGGACTTTGACCCAGGCGATCCAGTCATTCCGTGTCTTCTCGTCACGGGATGGGCCTAAGTCAATCATATGCTTCTTGTCCCGCTCGGAAAACACTGAACTCTCGAAGCGAACGGGAACACCATCGATGCTCACGCTGATGATATCGATTTGGTATTCCTGTCTCTCTCCTTCGGATGAATTGATTACTGCCTGGGCGATGCCAAATTCAAGCCAGTCCGAGTCTGGATTGGACGGGGCGTGCAAAAGCACACGTACGGCGTGAGCGCCTGGGCTGTCGGCACCATCCAAAAGTAATAGGGTCACGATGGCGCGAACAGAGGCAATCATTACTGGCCCGTCACGTTTTCGTCTTATTGACCCATTATGAGTGGAAGCCAAGGACAGAGGGCTGAGTGCCACTTTGTTCCCGTTTAGTGGGGTGTGTCGAGGGGATAGCCGTACATTGTCTGTGACCTGGTTCCCAATTCGTGAAATGGTCGTCCGAGAGATGGGACGAAGTGCTATTCGCGCGCCGTCATTGCCACATCGGTTAATGCCACTGCGTTGCAAGACTGCTTTTCTTGTCTGAGCATTTCGCAGGTCTCCAGATATGTAGTAGATCTCGACGATGCTACCTTCGCTTTCGTTTCTGACGATCGTTGAAATCTTTTCTGAATCGGCAGCGAGGACGCAAAAGCGTGGCAAGACGACGGGGTTGGGTCCCGGGTCTGTATCCAATCCATCGTCCATAGTGTGGAAACCAAATCGCGGGAGGACGAGAATAGTGCCTGTAATAGAGAAAGTGAAGACATTTTTCGAAGGCGGGATAATGTCATTCATGTTGATATGGACGGTGATAGGGACTGCCGGTGACCGTAAAGAAGCAACGTCATCCAAAGACCCGCGCCCATCAGATGCGAGAGGGAGTGAGCTGACAGAAGATAGTGTACCAGAGGGGATCAAGGAGGTCGGAGAACTTTCGAATGTGTAGTCGGGAAGGTTATCATGGGGCAAGGGAGCACGCAGTAAGGAGGATGTCGATGAACGGTCCTGCGGCGTAGTTACTGGCGGGGTATACAGCATGCTACTAGTAGACATGCTAGTAGGGAACTCGAGCGAGGGTTGTCTGGATATAGGAGAAGGTTGGCCGACGTCAAAACCGGTGTAACCATTGCCACCAGTGACTGTCCAATTTGCATCCTCTCTCATCGGCCAGACAACATCAGCATCCTTGGCCTCAAGCCCAATATCCAAGCCCAGCATCGTGGCCACACCGGGGAACCAGACGCCCTTACAGGTCCCTTTATATTCTAAGCGCATCAAGATGCCCTCACGACCACTGGATGGATCTTGAGCTTTACCCAAGATTGCGGCAGTTACGTCTCCTTGGGCCTCCTTCACGCCGACACGCCGTCGGCCATCGCCATTAGATAAGTTTTTGGTAGGCTGTGCCCAGCGTATGCGGAGGCGTTCCGTCGACGGGAATGTCCCTTTTACAAGGATGCTCCCAGAGAACCCGTCCGGATGAGTTGATGAGTCAGACGACTCGTCGTCCGCCATGTCGGCAGAAGATCCCGAGCGGGTAACATTGCGTGTGACAAAGGGTTCAGAGGCTAACTCCCATGCACCGGAGTCTTCTTCCGCAGAGGAAAGTGAGGCCATGGATGAGGAAGCACTTGCTGTGGCGGGTGGATGTATGCGCAACTTGATGCCATTGGACAGGCATCGCGGGACCGGAATAGAAATCTAACAGACGATGACATCGTAGCACACGGAAATGGCAGATGCCCACGTACGAGGAAAGGTGCCCTTGGAGGATGTGAGACGTACGGAATCCAGAGCTCTAATGCAGCCATGAAATGCATGTTGCTTCGTTCACCGATGGAAGGACGTCTTTTCTGAGCAGCAGAAAGGGTGGAAATGCGTAGTACACTGTCTCCTCCATTAAAACGAGGGGGGAATTCCTTTGGAAGGATATAGGAGATGTTGTATCCGCTAACTATAATATGGCCAGTATACTTTTCATCTAGTGGTGTATTGGGGATGACCGAGGATGTGGTTGAAGAGGAGGCACGACTAGAGTTTGTCGTAGTTAAGGCGGATGTTGGTACACCAAATACAGATAGATACGACTTTGGCGAGAGTGCAGGGAGGTGAAGAGCGCGGGCTGCGTTATTGAGGTTGGGGAAGGATGCAGCTGAGAAGTTGTAAGGGGACGAGTTGGCGTCGAGGGGATGGACTTGAGCGGAAAGCAGTTTCAGGTTCTCCTCTGAAGCGTGTAAGAACGACTTAGACGCATTACCGAATGGTCATACCTGGAAATAATGGCACGGTTGAGCCCGGAGAGACGCTGTCCATCGGGATGGAGAGCTACGGAAGAGTGAAGAAAACGGAGGCAGAACCGGGCAATTACGCACCTTGAGATACATTCGGACTGTGGCCCCATCTCCGCCCTGTTTTGCCTTTCCCTCGAGGGCAAGACGCGTGACAACGTTGAGTTTTGATTGTGGGGTCGTGGTGAATTGCGATGAGCCGGCGACGGAGAGCGGTGGGCTAGCGGCGCGTTTGTGACGTGACTGAGGCGTGTGCGACATCGTACGTTGCCCAGGGATGTTGAGGTGGTGGTTTGAACAGGGTTGAGCGCTTCCAGAGCAGCGTGGACAAAAACGGACTGGTCGCGTCACACAACAACTTCGACGAGACACGTGCCATTGCTGGTCGAGGATGACTGGGTGGGTACTCGGTCTGATACCAGCGAGGGTACTTAAGCCTTCTCCTTCCAGAACCGCCTTTTCCCGTCTTTCGTCCCGCCTATCATTCCCAATCCATCGTACTCTTATCATGTCGGCCACAGATTGGACGGCTGTTCAACAACATGGCTCAATTCCCTCCTACCTGGTGTTCACCAAAGCCATCGAGAAATCACTGCTCGACCGGAGGGAGTACAGACTGATCCGTCTTAATAATGATCTCACCGCCATGCTGGTGCACGACCCCCACACAGAAAATGCAGCGGCGAGCCTCGATGTTGCCGTCGGACACTTATCTGATCCTGTCAGTACCACATTGCCCCAGAATTATTTTCTAACCATATACTAGGACGATATGCCAGGTTTGGCTCATTTCTGTGAACACCTATTATTTATGGTACGTGGACCGGGTGGATTTCGGCGCTTGGTTCTAACGTCAATCTTAGGGCACACAACAATTTCCCAAAGAGAATGAGTATTCTGAGGTTGTCAGCGCTTCCTAGAGTTTCATATCAACTGATGTCTTCCTTGTCCAGTATCTATCAAAAAATAATGGTGGCTCAAATGCCTACACGTCATCGTCAAATACCAACTATCACTTTCGGGTGGCCCCCACCGCCCTCTTGGGTGCGATCGAGAGATTTGCGGGCTTCTTTCACAGTCCGCTTTTCACAGCATCTTGTACCTCTCGGGAACTCAACGCAGTCGACTCTGAACATAAGAAAAATCATCAGGCTGACGCTTGGCGAATTTTCCAGCTTAACAAGACTCTTACTAAAGACGGTCATCCCTGGAGTAAATTCGGGACGGGCAACCGCGAGACCCTCACCGCTGCGGGGAGGGAGAAGAAAGCCAGGGGAAAGCCCTTCATCAATGGGAATACGGGTGGGCATCTTGACGTAAATGGCACTTCAGCATTTTCTCTCCTGTCACCGAGGGTGCCTTCGCCCAGTCCATCTTCTGTGTCGGCCTCAAGCGAGAATGAACCAGATGGAGGAACAGTGGGCCGTGAAACCCGTCGTAGGCTTGTCGAGTGGTGGAGTAAGGAATATTGTGCGAGTCAGATGAACCTCTGCGTGATTGGTAAAGGTAACTCGGAGTCATTGCGAGTCTACCATCCGGCCTTGATACCGATCAACAGAGTCTCTGGATGAACTTTCTGATATGGTCTCTCGACATTTTTCCCCCATCTTGAAGCATCATGAAGATCCTCCCCCGGTCATTAACGATCATCCATTCGGGCCCAACGAAATGGGTGTAAGTCCGTTGAACGTCCTGTGAACACTTTCAGAGTTCATTTTCCCTTTCAGACCCTCGTCCGCGTCCAAACTATCATGTCTTTCCATGCAGTTGAAATATCATTCCCTCTTGCTTGGCAGCCACTACTCTGGAAATACAAACCTGGGCACTTCCTCTCTCACTTTCTTGGGCACGAGGGTCCTGGATCTTTACATTCCTATCTCAAAGATAAAGGGTGGATTACATCCTTAAATGCAGCCCCTCAGGCCCTTGGGCGTGGTTTTGCTATGATCAAAGTCACTATATACCTTACGAAAGAAGGGTTCGGTATGCCTTTGTTTTGTTTGCCCGCGTGGGAGGCGTTCGGTGCTCATGCTTCCCGCAGATAACTATCGTCCTGTTGTTCTTGCTACCTTCAAATATCTCTCTATGCTGCGATCCTCAGAAATCGCTCCATGGTACCAATCTGAAGTAGCGAAGATGTCTAGAACTCAATTCGAATTCGCTGAAAAACGTGCAGCAGAAGCGTACGCGGTTTCCGTTGCGGAAAAAATGTCATGGCCAGTTCCTACCGAGAAGGCCCTCTCTGCTCCCGTGGTGGTTTTTGAGTGGGAGGATGACACAGGCTTACAGGAAGTGCGAAACGCGCTCAGAGACATCCGAATAGACGCGGGTCGTGTGGTACTGATGGCTAGGAAGGAAGAACACGAACGTATTTCGGGGGAATTAGGATGGCAGAATGAAAAATGGTACGGTACGGGTTACACCGTCGAGCACTGGGACAGTGGATTTCTGGCTCGAGTAGGTCAGGCGATTGTCTTATCATTGATGTGGCTAACATATCTTTCGAAAGGCACAGACTCCGAATGATATCCAAGAACTTCGTCTTCCCTATAAGAATGAGTTTATACCATCCAACCTTCATGTTGAGAAACGGGAGGTGTTTGAAGTACGGTATCTCCATGCATATGATTCATCACTGACTTCATTTAAAAGCCTCAAAACCGGCCACACCTCATCTATGAAACTGAGATATCACAAGTTTGGTACAAGAAAGATGACCAGTTTTGGCTCCCAAAGGCGGCCTTGGTAATCGACATTCGTAGGTAAGGGGCGTGGTTCAGCTAATGTCATCTAACGAACGATTTGGCTATCTTAGCCCCGTCGCGAATAATACTCCGCGTGCTGGGGTGTTAACACGGTGAGAGGTGGTCTACAATTCTTCTTCACGTGAATGAACCATGTGCAGCCTCTTCTCAGATCTCGTAAACGACTCACTTACCGAATATACCTATGATGCGGATTTAGCCGGCCTTGCCTACAGTTTGGGCGCACAGAGTCTCGGTGTTACAATATCTCTCAAAGGATACAACGATAAACTTCCTGAGTTGACCCGGCGTATTGTCGAGGCAGCAAAGAACCTGCAAATCCGTCAGGAACGACTAGAGATCATGAAAGAAAAAGCAAGTATGATATATCTCCATCGCTATGTCAGGGGCTAATTTGTTCGATTTAGCTCAAGCATCAGTGGGAAAATTTTTTCATGTCTCAAAGCTACCAGCTTTCGGACTTTTACGCGCGATACATCTTAACGCATCGCGCATGGACAGTAGAGGAACAAATACAGGAAATCTCCAGTACGCCTGGTTCATGTTATCTGGAAAATGTAATCCATGGAATTTGTGAAATATCAGGTATTACTGCGGAAGAAGTGGAGTCTCACGCCGCGCAACTCCTCGCGAATGTCAGCATTCGGATGCTTGCGTTGGGTAATTTGTACAAGGATGTACGAGTTTGTTGTATGAGTCATTCTACACCAGTTCACAAGCTTTATTTAGCAAGCCGTCACGTTATCGAGGGATGTCGAGCACATCCTTCATGCGAAGCCGCTGTCCTCAGTACCCACAGACCTTTCGCTCATCCTCCCTGAAGGTATGACTTCTTACTCCTTTATTGGGTCTGCTTGACATCAAACTAGGGTGTAACTACGTGTGGACTGCACGGGTACCCAATCCAAATGAACACAATTCTGCCTTGTCTTACTATCTTCATGTCGGCCAATTGACGAATCCGCGGCTACGGGTAGTCGGTTCGCTTCTTGCACAAATAATGTCAGAGCCTGCATTTAACACCCTCCGAACGAAAGAACAACTGGGATATATCGTTTCGTGTTCAAAATGGAATCTTCTAGGGGATTCCCAGTTCGGTCTTCGTATCGTTGTGCAGAGCGAACGCGGATCTGGTTACCTTGAAAAGCGTGTAGAAGCTTTCCTAGACGTCATGGATCAAAAGATTTGGGATATGGACTCTGGGGAATTTCAGGAGTTCAAGGCTGGTTTGCAACAAAAATGGAGAGAGCCCGCGAAGAATCTGGCGGAAGAGGCGTCGCGATACTGGTTACCTATTGATTCGGGATTTTTGGACTTCTTACGAAGTGAGTCCCACCTACATATTTTCCACGCACATACATCGTTTCTACTCTTGATTCACAGGGGACGGTGATGCCGATTTACTTGAGAAAGTGGCGAAACAGGAGGTCTTAGATTTGTTTCGTGAGCGTGTCCACCCACAAGCGAAGAAGCGGGCGAAACTCTCGGTTCACTTGCAGTCGCAAAAGCTACAAGCCCCTCGTGTCAGCGGTGAAGCAATGAAAGCCTTTGAAAGCACCCTCAAGGAAGCCAACATCGATGTCGACGTCGCAACCGTCAGGGACGAGCTTGACGCGGCAACCCCCACTGCAACAAATTTCGTTAACGCATGGCGGGAGGTGTTGACCGAAGATAGGGTGTCCGATGCTCAAGCTCGGGACTTGCTGGAGCAGATTCCGACACTGATAGAGGAGTATCCGCTGCCGAGCGAGTGTGTCGATGAATTGCCTGCGGGTGTGTCGCGTGTCGGAGAACTCAAGGGCTTCAAGGCAACGTTGCAGATTTCTGACACACCCAAACCTCTCGTCCAGTGGAATGATTTGCCAACCTCCAATCTTTAGCTAATGCAATCAATTATACCGTGATTGGAATTATGCGGGGACTCTGATTAAGTCTCTCACCAGTTTATTGACTTTGGGAACCCGTAAACGTTGAGCGTATAACCGAAGAGAGGTTGCTATACGGCCGTGGAATGCCTAGACATGCTACAAGTTCAATAAAGTCCATGAATACTTGCGATCAGGAACAAGCGTGGACCGCATCGGCGAGGTTTGCCACATTTGTGAATGTGGGCCGAACTCTAAGAAGTGGCGGTCACAATTTTATTCCCTACGGCGAGGCAAATAGCTATATCCATGTCATTCGATAACATGCGGGAGCGCGGGAGAGATTGCTGGTTTAGAAAGTACAGGAGAGTGAGACAGGGAATGAGCGCAGAAGATAGCGAAAAAACAACGGAAAATGCAATGACTACGCAATCATTCGGAGCTAGCGCGATGGTATTACTTCTTTCGAGGGTTGGCCTTGACAGCAGCAGGCTGGGTTTGCGCCGGTGGCACGTAGTTTTTAGGACGACGAAAGAGGAGAACATGGGGCTCCGGGGCTGTGATTCATGATTAGAACCCTTAGAGTGGTTGAGGGGTTCAGCGCACCATGAACTTCATAATGTTGCCACCCTAGACTTTGGGTGATACCAATACCCCTCCACTCAGCTTCCGTGAGGAGACGAAGCGTTCCTTCCTTCTCATCAAAGAGCTCCTTTGGTATCAACTTCAAAAGAGGCTTTGGTAAGATAACATGACGATATTCATAATGGTCGTCCGAGTATCTGTCGGAATAATGAATTCTGTGGATAACATCAACCCTGTGGCACAGGATAATTAAATAATGACCTACTTCTCGATATACTCCTCGAGTTTGCTGCTAGTAGACACCGCTGCCATCTTTTGGTAGAGAATATGGGCTGGGACACTGGATCGTTGACGGTCACTATGAGACGCGATTATAGATCAAATGAGCTCCACGTGATTGCGCGTCCGTGACATCTGTCACAAACCTGTCACACGATACACTTCTCCAACTCAGAGGACCACTGGAGTTGTTTTCAACCAACCATCATGAACACACGAAATCAGATTCCAATACGCCACAAATGCTTTGAACCTTATGAAAACGGATATGTCGCACAGCAGTTTTTGTCTCCGAGTCCAATACCAGAATCGCAGGATGCTTCGTACGTCCACCATGAATTCCCCTATCATTGGAACAATATCAGTGGGTGTATGCGCCTGATCTGTCGTCTATTTTAATTCACACTGTGTCAGACCCCTCCTCGTCCCCGCCAGCGTTTGGAAGAGGGAGCTATGCCCACTCTCCGTCCATTCCGTCTCTCGGTCTCTACAGTGATGACTATGGCGCTGACAAAGCCCAACTCATCGATTCTTCCGCCCACATGCTTGGCCGTACCCAATTTCACGAGAGAGATAGTAAGTGCTCGCTCCGTTCACGCTACGTTTACCCACCTTTCTGGCAGCATGCCCCAGCTATGATGCGTATTCAACTCATCCAGAGGTGCAGGGGTTGTGTCATCAAGCTCAATTTGAGCGATTCAGTCCAGGCGAACATGCTCATGAGGACCACGTTGCCTCTGGTAGCAGTCATACTCCAGGGATTGGATTTGGGTGGCGGCTACGCCCTGTCTCTGAATTGCGTGCGTCATCAGAGATGAATTACTCATTTATTATTGACGTCTGTCTCAGCTGACAGATTCCGGGGGGTTTTCAAATTCGGGGTCTTCAATGCGATACAGTCGGGATGTTTCGACCAGGTTCGAATCTATTTACGTGCGCAAGACAGTATGTCACCTTTTCCATAGGTTCTGCACTCCGAAGAAAATCTGGTGAGCACGTCCCCGAATGATTAGGTCTTGTCATCAAAACCCTCTCAGGTTATTAGTGGTTGGTTCCGTAACTTTCGCATCATGTCATTCCCTGACCCCTGCCAGCGCCTACCGGAAGCGGAAAGACAGCACTTTTTGAGTTGAGCATGATTCGAATGTTGTCACAGACATCGGATGACGCACGGGTTGCTAAGTGCGTTTATGTTGCGCCAACAAAAGCAAGGTTTTCTTTCAATGCGTCGATTCTGTATTCAGTGACGACTCTCAGGCATTGTGTACCGAGAAGTATAACGAATGGACTGTCAAGTTTGGAGGACTTGGTATTAAATGTAAGCTTTATGTCGTGCCGAAGTTCTAGTGCTGGATACCTGACTCCGCAGGCTGCGAGTTGACCGGTGATACTCTTCTGTTAGGAAGAGGTATTTGGGGGGATGCTAGAGGCTCGCATATAATGTACGTCTCGCGGAAGCCACTCTGATTGACTAAATGCCAATTCTCTTCAAAGTGTTACAACAGTAAGAAAGTCAAACACTGCTAATGCTGTTTCTAATCATCTGTCAACGGGTGTACTAGGCTGAAAAGTGGGACAGCTTGACGCGAAATTGGTGCGTCCCTCGTTCTCGGGGCCAGTTTTACTATGACGATTGGATTAGGAGTGGCCACTCTAGGATACTCTCACAGATTAGACTCTTTCTTGTAGACGAGGTTCGTCAAGTATATTTACGAAAGTATACGGACTACTCACTTCGTGTCCAGATCCATATCCTGAACGAATCACGAGGGAGCACTCTGGAGGTCATAATTTCCCGTATGAAAGCACGTGGAACTGGCATCCGGTTTCTTCTTATTTCTGCTACTATTCCAAATGTCGAAGACGTCGCGTGTTGGATTGGGAGTGGAGGCGGCAATGACCAACCTGCTAGAATATTCCAGGTGGGTTCAATACCCCACTTGCTTCGGATCTGCTAACAGCATTTGTAGTTTGGTGAAGAATTCCGGCCTTGCAAACTTACGAAGTTCGTGTACGGTGTGCCAAAGCCCAAAGGACAGAACGATTTTGCATATGCTCGTACCCTTGATTTGCGTCTATTCCCTGTAATACGGCAGCATTCAACAAATAAGCCGATCCTAGTCTTTTGTCCCACCAGGAAAGGTATACAAGTTTGCGCCTGACGCTTGGCAAGTTGATCGACCTTGTCTCACGTATAGGAACGCTGGATACCGCAAAACAACTGGCAAAAGAGTACGAACGAGCAATGAAGAGTAAACAAAATTTACCGTGGCCACCGCCCACGCGGTAAGCTGTATCTATCACCTGTGGTCCTGTGCTTATCTCGTGCAGCGTCGGTCAAGCGTTTTATGATAAGGATTTGATCGGTGAGTCCACGAACTTGCCGGCAGATATCGACGGTACATGACAACGTACTAGCACTCGCATCTGTGGGAATCGCAGTTCATCACGCTGGCTTGAACACAGACGATAGGAGAGCCGTGGAAGACTTGTATTTAAGAAAGGTTCTGAGCGTCTTGATCTCTACATCTGTATGACTCTCCCATCTACGCATGCTGGTCTCACTGTCTTATAGACGCTGGCGGTTGGCGTTAACTTGCGTAAGTTTCCTTACCAGTATAAGTATATTCCCAATTCAACATCCTGATACCATTCTGCAGCTGCGCAAATGGTTGTCATTAAAGGTGTCAAATTATATCAAAATGGAGAAATGAGAGAGTACTCCGATCTCGATATCATGCAGATGATGGGTCGAGCGGTAAGTTCGCCTCTTGAGTATTTGAACTTGGCCTTATTATCGTCGATTAGGGACGGCCTCAGTTTGGTATGTGTCGTTTTTGTTTGCGCGTATTCTCTGACACGTTATTCTAGATAACGAAGGAATCGCGATAATCTTATGTGAACCGGAGTTGGAATATAAGTATCGCACTCTCACCCAGGGAAACACCACTCTGGAGAGTAGCCTTCATCATAATCTTGCAGAACACATAAACTCAGAAATTGGTCTGGGAACTATATCGACCGTCGAGAATGCAAAGGAATGGCTTCGGCACTCTTTTCTCTTTCGCCGTATTCAAAAAAACCCCCATCACTATGATATCGGAAAATATGAAAAGCAGACGTGGGAAGAGAAGATTGACGAAATCGTAATGCAAAGCATACTCAGTCTACGCGATACGCGACTAGTGGGGTACAATGAAGAAGATGGAAAGCTATCCTCCACCGAGTATGGGGATATTATGAGCAAGGTAAGAAGGTTTGGGTTTCGTATATGCGCTAAATAATGTTCCAAGTTTTATATCCGACAAGGAACGGTGTGTACTCGGTCAAATTTTCTGATCACTGAGACTCATCTTGCTGGAAGATGGGAGCAATTCTCAAACTACCTTCTTCAGTGACCATGCGCGAAATTGTGAGGAACTATGATCAGGAGTAAATTACTTTCTGACAATGTCCAGCTTGAGCTTATATCCGTCTCTGAAGAGTAAGTAATATTTCGTCCGTGGTTGCCCTGGATCGATGCTTGTCGTAGAGTCTCGAACCTGAAACTGCGTACCGGGGAGAAACAGGTGCGTACCCAACTACCTTCGTACACTGCTTAAATACCGATCGTTCTCAGATGTACGAGAAAATCCGTCGTCATAATGATATTAGGTTCCCCCCGAAGAAAACGGTGAATACGAGCGACAAGATACTTCTATTAATCCAGGTGAGAATGACTCTTTTATAAGATTACATACCCTCAGAGAAGATGCAGGCAATCCTTTCGGGCCTTCCTCTCAGTAGCCCTGAATTTAAACCTACGGAAGGTCAGCCGTATCTAGAGGCCATTTCTGTATTCCGCCATGCAACACGGATTGTAACAGGTGCGTGGTCAGGGCTCAACGAAACATCACTCACTGCGTCTCAGCCGTGGCAGAAGTCGCGATTATTAACAAAAGCGGGGCACTGGTCAAACACGCACTCGAGTTGCAAGTATTCTATGATCCTTCGATAGACTATTTTCATAGAGTTTACAGAGTACGTTCTCTAAGCGCGAAAGCATGGGAAGATCGGCCACTTGTCCTCAGACAGATTGAGCATATTGGCGAGAAATCGTAGGTAGTGGTGCGAACACGAACACATTAACTTAACGCCCAACAGAGTGAAGGTAGATGTCAAATGACATGTCAAACATTTGAAAACTAAGTGCACAAGGTGTTGGCCGAAAATGGTATTGGCTCGATCCAAAAGTTGCTGCGCACATCTCCCCTTCGATTAGAGGAAGTACGGCCTCCTTTCCGCACTTATTTGCTATCTGATATTCTTCAGCTTCTCAACCGCAGGACTCCATTTGGACTTGAAGTCTTAGCTGCTGCGAATGAATTGCCAAGGTACAACCTAGATGTCAAAGAACTGAGCTCTGTCCACAGTGATGGAGCTTCACCCGTGGAAGTGGAATTTGCTATCCAATGCGGTCTCATCGTTAGCAACTCGGCGCCTCTGAAAACCAAAAAATCTAAGTGGGGTAAAACTGAGATGACGACTCTTTTAGTAGTGACCTCCGATATGATTTTTATTGACTTTCGGCGTATCCCGTGAGGGGCTCATGCCATCTTGTTGATCTAGTATTGACCTTCTTAAGCACAAACGCGCTCAACGAGAAGAAAGGATTTACGTTGACAGCACAACTCACAAAACCAAGTCAAACAATCAACGTCTACATTGCTTCTGTATCACCGTCTCCTTGTCATTCGATGGCAAGCAGCTTATGAATTTACAGGAAAAATTCGCCGGCGTTACCATTTCCCGGACGTTAGCTCCAAACATCTCACCAAACAAGTATCCGACGCCAGAGACTCGACCTCTGACATCAATTGTGCGTTAGCTATTACAACTAGTGTTTATTCAAAACCAAAGCGACGAAGGAAATGGATTTGCAAGGACTCGAGGATGACCCTGATTTTTGGAACGTGGAGTTGGACGACGACGAAGTTATAAACCCCCAAGTGTTAGATTTCGCGAAGAATAATGGTTGGTTTTGCCGTCTAAAGCGGATAGCCGCTGATTCTATTTTCTTAGGTACAAATGAAGGTATTCCCAAAGGACAACGTACCCAGGGGAATCTACCCGCAAAGCAAAACATGGAACAAGACCCAAGAAAACGTCCAGATGGGAAGTATGAGTGAGGGCGCTTTTGTCTACTTTGACGCACGATTTAATGCATAACCCGTATAAGATGTAACCACACATGCAAGAACAAATACAAGTGTCGTCATCTCTGGTGCGTTATCATTAATTTCTTCGATCGCTAATCCCGGCCCCAGCTGCCAGGAGGGGTTACTAGAGCCACCACGTACGTCGAAGAGACAACAAACGAATGTCCAGGTTCCCGAGGCGAACTCCGCTTCCTCGTTGAAGAACGTTGCCATGCCGCGGTCGTTACAAGACGAGCAAAGGTTAAGCGCCGGGGGCCAGTCCGGGCCTGTTAAACTCTGGGGAAAGCCCCATTCCAGAGCCAAGGCACTCCAAAGTTCCACTAGGCCGTGCTCGGAGTTGGCAAATACTTCTATGAAGCCGCGAAGCAGCAGAATAACACCAAATTTTGACCTGCAGTTTATGTCATTAAAACGTTCGCGCTCACCCACCTCGAGCTCGGCGTCAACGGACGACCTCCGTGATGAACTCTCGCTAGCATCCGAAGTCCGGGCGCAAGGCAAATCGACGTCGGAAATGAGTCTTACAGGGGAATGCGGGACGCCACCAAAACGGAAGAAGACGAAGCTTACAACGAACGCATTGCGTCCACTCCCAAAATCGCAAAAAAAGGCATTCTGCACCTGATCTATTTCACCACCCTTACTAATAATGTCAGGCCGTTTCGCAGGAAAACCTCCGATCCTCTACCAAGTTATCGACGCAACAATTATTCCTCCCTGGCTTTAGCGACGAGGACGCGGTGGATCGTCGCGGCAATCGCTCTGCCATCAATGACGGGATTGCTTCCCTCGATGAAACCGATTGTGTTCCCGTCCCTCATCCCGCTGTCGGCGAAGCCTCCGCGAGCGATTGGGACGTTATCCAATCGTCATCCAGCTGGTTCAGGGACGACGCAAGCACCCACCGGACTCCTTGCGATAACAACGGTGTTCGCGATTCCATTCAGCCCCCTTTGAAAAGGAACAATTCATATGAACTCTCGCCTTCGAGGATCAGAGGGTTCATACGGTGCTCTCCAACACACGTCGGAGATCGTCCGACCACCAACGGTCCCACGATCCCTCCGGGTGACTTCGCTTCTTGCGGAACGAAATCTCCCGAAAACGTCGTCGATTCAAAGACTTGCGTCGATTCGGACGATTTAAGGGATATCTCGATGGACGATCCTCTGGCTGAATTCGAACGTTGGCTTGCGAGCGGCGCCGTGGTGATAGTTCCGGACTAAGCCTCCAATTTTTCCTTGTCAAAATTTGCAGAGTTCTTCCTTGATGTTTATTCACCTTTGGTGTGGTACCTTTTCTTCCCTGTCAACTGCAGAAGTGTTTTGCATGTGGCATGGCCTGAACAGTGCATTATTGTAATGTTATTGTTGCAGTAGCAGCGGCTGAGTGCCTTCGATGAGATGATACGTAACTATGTGCTGTGGAAATGGTTGATCATTCGATCCGCCAGTCAACCGAGACGACTTAAATGTTCTCCAACCCCACAGTATCTGAATTGGTTTCTTGGTCGTCGAACACCTTCAGTACCCCCCTGAATCTCTCATCCCAGCTGACACCACTGCCTGGGCCGACAATACGCCAAGCGTCCTCTTCGTCTCTCCATCTTGATTCTTTATTGAGACGCTCGGATCTGAGCTCGACTTCGCTGGGCGGTGGGTTTTTATCCTCTTCCTTGGTAGGTTCGCGCTCTCCCCGTGCAATTTGCCGAGCTGTAACTAAACGTTCCGGGAGGGTTTTGTAATACGACTTGCGGGAGGAAGTTATGCTGGATAGAGGGGAGTGGGGTGCTAGCACGGATTCTGTCGATAAATCGAAATCCAGATCGCCGCCTTGTGGTAAACCCTGGGTAATATTCAATCGTGTTCCTTGCTCGCTGCCCAGTTGCAAACCTGCACCGGGTTGAACGTTCTCACTGGAATCGTTCATCGGGCCTCGAAATTCACGCATTTCGTTGATAACTAGTGAGTAGGCTGCCGCGCAACCTACTTGCGTTTTGTGGCGCTCGTTGAAGAACCCCCAGATCATATGGGGGATGAAACGGAACCCGACATAGTTAACACATGGAACAAGGAGGAGAGGGGGTTGGGGAGGGACGGTCACAGGCATAGAGTCTGTGGGTGGTAAATTGGGTGAAGTAGCGACTTGGCGTGTGGGTTGTTGTCCGGGTAACTTTAGGGGAGAAAAGACAGTGGCGTTTTGAGAAGGGGGTAGGCGAGACGGTGTTGGTATTGGTTCGGCATCTGGGTCATCTATGAACCCGACAGGAGAGTTGTTGGATTCGTCTGTTTCGTCAAATATTCCGTCCGAGGCCAATTCCTGAGCTAACTTCTCTTCTCTGTCTATGAGGTCTAGAGGGGCACTCCACCCTCGTTTTAAGCCAGACATATATTCCTTGAGAGTATGTCTTCCTACAAGGACAATGCCTCCCGCTAGTTCTCGTGCCCGTTTTTGCTCCTGGGTGAGTTGATTCGGGAGTGGGAGCATCGTGACAACCTGGTCAAGTCCGACCGTAAGACGTCGGTCTTTGATGACTGATGACGCGACGCGGTCGGCAAGGTCACCTGAATGGCGAACGACAACGATATCATAGTCAATTGCAGCTGCGACTAATACAGGCTGTCGTGCATGAGTCGCCGCACTCTGTCGGTCGCGAAAACTGGCACCTACTTTGACATACTTCTTGAAGAACCTAACAGCGCGCTGGTGGTCTTCATCTCCCGGCCACTTGGCACCATACACCGTCACCCTACGGGGAAGGTCCGTACTCTTCATCGGCTCTTCAGCGAGGTGCTTGACACGGTCAATGTATGACTGGCGGATAGCGCGAGCTCGGTGTCGATCATATGCATAGTAGGAAATGAGGGAGGAAGTTAGGGTAATAAATATGCACCAGTTCCTCGAAGGAAGGCGTGGTCGCGCTGACAACCAACTTGGTGGGATGCCCGTGTACTCGAGAGCAGCCCGGATGCCAGATTTACGTTCCATGCAAAGAGAACGGGTCGGAATTCGGAAATAAACATTTCCGCACTGCCACAGAGCAAACACGGACATACATGATGACATAATAACCTATGTACTCCACTCGGACGTCGTTCTGCTTTGTCATAAGCGCGATGGCTGCTCTCGCTGCGTGCGTGACTTCGTCTTCTCCTCCTCGCCGCCTGTCTCACTTCCTCTCGCTAGTGTACTACCACAACCAATTCACGTTTCCGCCGCTCTAGATCATGATGAAGACGAGGTGCTTGTAATTCCTTCACAAGATGTGGTGGTTAGGACGGTAATCCCACCATACGGAAAGCGCAAAGGGTGGAAGCCAACATCACCGGAGGACTTTGGTAAGTCTCACTCTTCCCTTGCCGATTTCTCCTGCTTGCTCACTTGCCACAGGTGACGGTGGAGCATATCCCGAGTGTCATGTCGCACAATATCCTCTTAACCTCGGGAAGAAAAAGGTTGGCCAGGTCTATTACTTGTGGACATCTCTATTCACCCATATTTCAGACGCAAGCAGGGAATACCCTCGCCCTTCAAGTCGATTCTGAGGGTAATGTTCGATACGATGCAATCGCACACCAAGGCCAGAGAGCCGGCAAGATCATTCAATCTCAATTCAAAGACCTTGTTCCTCTCTCCCACCGAAAAGACATTACCGATGATCAGCGCTCCATGGAGCGACCGTCCGAGGAAGAAGTTCAGGCCACCGCAGAACGGACTAGACAAGCTCTCGAAAAACTAGTTACGGGCAAGATCAAAGCTGCCCAGCCGAAGAATGTACCTGATGCAGTTGGAAAGACGACATACGTTCGCTATACTCCTGGCCAGCAAGGGGGAAGTGGCGGAGGATTGAAGCAGAGGATCATCAAGATGTCTGAAGTGGTGGAGGATCCATTGGAACCACCTCGCTTTAAGCACAAGAAGATCCCTCGAGGGCCGCCGAGTCCGCCTCCGCCTGTCCTGCGGAGTCCGCCACGAAAAGCGACTGCCGCTGAGCAGAAAGAATGGATGATCCCTCCGTGTATATCGAATTGGAAGAACAACAAAGGTTTTACAATTCCGCTCGATAAACGTTTAGCTGCGGATGGACGGGGTCTTCAAGATGTCAGTTTCTCCCGTGCCCTTTCTGACTGTGCTCATTGTTTTAGGTATCCATCAACGATAACTTTGCCAAATTTTCGGAAGCTTTGTTTGTTGCCGATAGGCATGCCCGCGAGGAAGTACGGCAACGAGCTCTCATGCAACAGAAGTTGGCACAAAAAGAAAAGGAGGTCAAAGAAGAAAATCTTCGCCTGCTTGCCCAACGAGCACGAGAGGAGCGCAATGGTACTGCTCTTTCGGCCTCGTCGCGACCCACTGCGGAATCTCGCACTGCCGTCACTAGTGCGTTAGGTGGCTACGGGAGCGAGTCGGAAGCCGATTCGTCCCCTGCCAATTCTGAAGATGAAGATGATGAAGAGGCAGCCAAGATCAGGGATGCCATGCGCGCTGATAAACGACGTGAACGCGAGCGAGAAATGCGGATGTCTAACATGGGCACGGAGCAACGTGCCAAGATGTTTGCCCGCCAGCAAAACCGCGACATTTCGGAAAAAGTCGCACTTGGCCTCGCGAAGCCAACGCTTTCGAAAGAAAGCATGCTAGACTCGAGACTCTTCAACCGGGAGCAACTCAGTGGCACGTTCGGAGATGATGAGAGCTACGCATTGTATGACCGGCCATTATTCCATGGGTCAACCGCTGCGGCAGCGATTTACAAAGCGCGCGGTAATATTGCTCCCGAAGGGACTAGTGAAGAGGCATTCGGCGGTGGAACAGAAGAAGGGATTGGAAAGGCTCTTTCGAACGACCGCTTTGGTTTGGGTCAGCCCCGTGTAGGCTTCGAAGGTGCAAACGAACAGGAAGTGAAGGAAGGGCCTGTGCAGTTCGAGAAAGATTCTGGAGATGTGTTTGGGTTGGACAAGTTCCTAGACGAGGCCAAGGGGGGTCGAAAACGAGGGCTGGATACAGACGTAGCAGGGTCGCGGAAGAGGGTACAGCTGGAGAAGGCTGGGGAGATGTAGTACTCGGTTTCTTGTTGTTCATTAATGATAATCTTCTTTGGTTGGCATGGCAGTCTTTTTTTGAAGTTTCATCCCTCTTCCCGACTCTTCACGCTCCTTCAGCAACCCTTCCTTTAGCTTTAGAAAACCCGTTATGCATGCAGTAATGCGACGTGTACCCGTTGAGCGGGCCCGTCACGCGAAACGCCTTGGGCACGCAGGCCTCGCCAACCCAGTTGTCACCCCCACCCAGCCAACGGCGACCTCACCCAGCCAGACCCCTTCACCTGCGATCCCGTCCTCGAGCGGCGCTCTCTCTGCTTCTTTGACTGCTCAGTCCTCTTCAGCGTCTTCTTCTTCCGCCACCTCCTCGACCTCGACGCTCTCGTCCGCTTCGTCTTCCAACACACAGTCACTTGTCACCGCTACGCCATCTTCATCTTCTACCCCTGCTCGACCAACTATATCTACATACCCCACTTCTTCCTCTACGTCAACCGCCTCAAGTGCGAGTGCCGTCTCGCACAGTGGTCTTTCTGGCGGTGCACTTGCCGGGATCATCGCTGGAGCTGTCATAGTTGGCGTCGCATTCATTGTATTTCTTGTGCGAAAGACCTATCTTCGTCGCCGAGAGCGCAAACGCATCTCATGGAATGGGGTGCCAGGACTGGGAGCAGGCATCCCCGATGAACCGAAATTCCCGGACATCAGCGAACGACTGGCCAGTGATCTGAACCCTCCACAAGCAAGTCCACCGTTCTCGCCTTTCGAAGCCCACGGACAGCCTATGTACTCCACCCCCGTTCCGCGCATGCAGCCCCCGACCATGTCTCCCTATGCTGTTCCTGCTCTTCCTTTGGCCACCTACAATAATCCTGCGCCACTCGCTGCCTACCCCACGCAGCCTATCCCTCCAGCATACAATAGAGCCGGAAGTGCTACTCCTTTTGTACCAGGACGCGCGGCGCCTACCATGGCTTCTACTTTACCCCGTGTGCGCGGACAACATGCGCCATTGGAAGCAATAGTCAAATGTACATTTGTGCCCTCTCTTCCGGACGAGCTTTCCATTACCACAGGCGAACGGGTCTTCGTCCTTGAGCAGTACGACGATGGCTGGGACTTGTGCGCAAATGCAAGGAGCGAACGGGGGATGGTCCCCCGTGATTGCTTGGACCATGCACCCACCGATCAACCCGGCATCGGGTGGGGCGTGGCGAGGACAAGCAGCTTGAACCCCGATGGGACTCGGTATTAGTTGATACCCAAAAGCCACTAGGTGTGGGAACATCTAAATTGCTACCTCGGCAACCAACTGCCCCCAAGGTGCCCATCCTATTTATCATGATACCTCTCTGTCTGCATTGTTCAAAAGACCCCAATTCGTCCTCATGCTTCCCGACAACTTATCAGACGAAATGATGCTTGTAGCTCCAAGTTGTAGCTTGATTATTGTTCTTTTTGGGAGCACGATCTCGGTAACATCATATACTGTCTATTACGAATAGCCTGTATGTGTGCAATGTTTCATGGCTTGTTTTTGTGCTCGCATGATTCTCTACGAGTTTGTTGCCTGCGGGTAGTCTCTATATGCAATGGGATAACTGATCACCCACTAGGGCAATACGACAAGAACGTCCAGGGTGATCAGATCGTTGGTAGCCCATTCATAACTCGAGAAATAGGTGAGACGCAATCATGGGTGAAAGGGGGAACGGTCATTCGTCGTCGATGTCGTCGTTCACATCGAGCGTATGTGCATTGAGTTCATGAAATCCGCACACACTGCTTGGCGACACGATCGAAAGAAAAAGGATGATCCAAAGAGGGAGGAGTTAGGTAGCCAATTCTCTTCAAGCAACCGGCGTACGGATGTCGCGAGAAAAAAGTCCAATGAATAAAACGCTCATATTGACGTCGGTGTGGCTTTGGGAGTAATTGGGACATCGATTGGGCCGAGGTATGATACAAACTGGTGAAACTTCGCAGCTAATCAAAAATAGTGTAAGGAAGATAGAAAATAACCGGCTCAATGCTTCGCATCGTTACCCTCGACCACCTCTCCGCTCTGCTTGCTCTTGTGACGAACTACAACATAAGCGTCGCTCGTCGCTCCCCCCTTGACAGCTTCAATGTCGCCGGGGATGACACCAGCGTGCCCAGGTTTGATCCTTTCCCTGACAGGTTCAATGAGAAAACGAGACGGATGGTGTATTGGGGTGGGGAACCTTTCTGCACGAATCATTTCAAGATCATGAGAAAGAAGGCCGTGTCCCGCAACTGGGCCCCAGTAGGTTATTCCCGCCAATGATCCAATGATGCAGGAGCCAACGAGAATGGACAGATAGAAGCGGTATTGGGAGTACCAGTTCGGTGCTAAAGAAGTAAGTAAGCCCTGACGCTAATGAACCATAACCTGGACAGGGCTCACTCCATCCAGCAGCGGTAGCCTTGTTGTCGGCATACCAAAGCGCAGTGAAACCGAGCCATTGGCACAGTAGAGCAGAAGTGGGCTGAAGAGCGATGGTGGACCAAGCGACCACGGCAGGCGATACGCCCAAGAATAAGCGGGGGTACCCCTTGAACCCTCCGAACCCGGCAAATTCCATGCCCCAGTGGATGGCACCTGCTACGACGTGAAGCTTAAACGAGCGGAGGCGAACAAGGAGCGCACCAAGGAAGGAGAGCAAGACAGCACCATAGGTAACTTGGAAATTGAGGGCTTGATCCAGGACCGTCAGTGCGACGCCAGGATCTATGTTAGTGAGGATTCCCGCGGTAGCTAGGCCGGCCTGGTGGGAAAGATAAACAGTAGTCCCCGCCGATCCAATATAGGGCAAGCCGCCAGCAAGACCCATGACGAGGTATGGGGTAGGTACTTTTGTAGCGACTGCTGTAGTGATCCCAACCTGTCCATGCCAAATAAACGGCGTTCGGGGATAACAGGGCTTTAAGCACTCACAAAGGAATCCTTCGTAGGCTTAACACTATCGACAGTGAACACGCCACCAGCGATGGAACGAGCCCAGTCTGTCAAAGAGTTACCGACTTCTTCTTTGACGTTCTGGCGGGCATGTTGAATTGTCTGACTACCTGGTCTCCCGGAGACAGAGCTTGCGGCGAAGCGAGCATGCAAAAGGGGAAGAGAGGACGAAGGCTGGAACCTACGCAAGGCAGGTGCAAGGGTGAGAGAACGAAGCGGGCGGGAAAAGGTGCTCATGACATGCGATGGTGGAGTTGAGACCTTTGGGCGCACTTGTACTCCTATCTTGGAGATGCGTGACACGTGATACGTGACTTACTGCGCCTGAATAATGCAACATGGACATTAAGCTACGTTCTGACGTACTCATTACAGCTTGATGAACGACGTATCGATCCCATGAGAATAGTCCCATATACAAATCCTCTACCGCGAGTCAAACAACTGTCAGGTCAAGTCAATAACGCGCGCACCTGGTCCTCCCCACACGAAACGATCTACACGGCTGCCCATCAATCGGGCCACCAACCATGTAAATATATATCGCACCTTGGTACTATCTTGGGCAACGCAAAAGATCCGTCCCGTGTGTCCGTTAGTCAGGTCGGCTACCAAGGCCCCCGTCTTCCTGTCCCACACCTGGGACACTCAATTTAGTTCGCTCCCACGGCTGGCTCGTATCTGACCCGTACCTTGACAGTACAATCATAACTTCCACTGACTGCGAACTCGTCCCCAACTGCAACGCTCCGTACGGGATGCGAGTGTCTCTCGGGTCCGCGAACTGTCCCATTGGCAGCAACGCGGGTACCGCATGCGTTGCAAAGGCTGATTCCATCTTCCAGTATTTGCGAGTCTTGCCGTACCTGTTGAACCGACCGCGATAGTGAGGAATGCAGGAAAAATGGGCTCGCAGCCGCGGGTGTTTCAGATGCTATGATTTCCGTCATTGCTGAAGGATTCAACGGCTCGCCTGGAACAGGATTGTCAAACTCTGGACAAGTTGACCATCCTCGTCTGGTTCTCATGTCGAACATCCGAACATGCCTATCCGAGGAGCCAGATAGGAAGTACGGTGGGCTGAGATCTACCGAGGATATTCTAAAATGTAGAGGTTAGAGGTAGTTTCTTGATGCATGATAGACGCACGCTCTCGCATGGTGGTCCTCAAAATTATTGATCAATATCCCTGTTCGTGCATCCCACACTCGAACCGACCGATCTCCAGACCCAGACACAATCGCATCACCAGCGATAGATACTGCGTTGACCGCCGCTCGATGCCCTCGAAGAACCAGCTCCGGTTTGAGCCAAGGAAAGGCATAAGTTCGGATTGTTCGGTCTGGAGGAATGTTCAGCCTCACGGTATTCCCGCATGGCAAACGCGTACCTTTGGAACACGAAACCAACCTTCCATTATCAACTCGAACACACAAAACACTGTCTTGGTGATCTTTTAAAACCTTAATTAGTTTGAATTTGGCCAGGTCCCAGACGACAACACGACAATCGCTCCCGCCGCTGACAAGGACACCAGTTTCAGGATTCTTGTAACCTTCTGCCGCATGGTCGGCTGATTCGCAAGGACTGTCTTCGGGCAGTGCTGTGGCGGTGACGCACAAGCTCAACACACTGGATGTGTGCACCGCGACTTTGCGTCGAACCTTGTTTGTATTCAGATCCCACTCGCGGACAGTGCGATCTTTGGACCCCGTGAAGAGCACTTGAAGTGGCCCATAGGGTGAGTCGTAAGTCCACAATGCAAGACAGTAGACGGCAGCAGCGTGACCACCTCCTTCGGCACCCCGAAGGGTTCGCAGATGGTACGTGCCTTGACGGACGCGACTGCGGAGAAGCGACTGAGTCTGATGGAGGAGTTTGTAATCCATGGCAAGGATTTGAGGATTAATGGGTGAAGGAAGACGCTTCGAGAGAGTCCGGGTCATCGTCGTGGCAGCTGATATGTTTCTGCTTATTGGAATCGGAGCTGTTGGAGATGAGGAAGGAAACGGGTCAATCGAGTTTTGAGGGTAGTTGTCCTGAAGGCTCAAGTTCAGGTACTCGTTGTCGGGGCTCATGTCCCCATTGGGGGAATGGATCACCTCCTCTGGATACACAGTGCTGCCCTCGTCTTCTCCCTCTTCTTCGTCGCCCATACCTTCATCTTCATCTCTATCCTCACGCGTTGCGGATGAGGTGGATGCACTGATGATGGCATCACTGCGCCGAGGCGAAGGGCTGATTAATCGGGTGCGCCACTCCCAACCGCGGATGTGACAGAGATTGCGCCAAAGGGTTTGATCATTTGCAAGCACATTCCATCGTCTGCAAACCAGTGCACAACTCAAGAGTACGGCTGCAGGCAGCAAGGCCAATATTTGCAGAGACAATTCAGGAGGTAGTGACTGCAAAGAAATTGTAACACTGAATAAACGAATAAACACGACACTCACTCCTACGAGATCGAATTGGAGGAGAGGGATGATTCGCCGTTGGACCGCGGCCAGTCGAGGACGAGACAAAGATGCTAGCAACTGGTATGCAAGCTCTGTGGACAGTAAATTAGGACGACGTAGATATGAAGATGGTCTGGCTCGCCTTCACGTTCGGGCTCGGATGCATCGCAGGTCCAATCGAGATGGCGTTCAATGCCCTTGCCCTTGTTGGTCCCTTGACCATTGATTCCGTACACTGGAGAGGTCACTCTTGGCATGCAGCCGGACCTCGAGCTCGTGGCATTGGTAAAACTTCCAGTGAAGTTGACACCAATGGCGTTGGTAGAGTTGGAAGCCGAAGATGGGATTAAAATCCGGGTCTGCGCTGGACCCAAGGGCCCACGGTACGGAGGGCTGGTCATGGTATGCTGTCAGGAAAAGGGATGGTCTACCATCTTCATAAACGTTTTAGAACAAAGGTGGTGGCGAAGTGGATCCTGGTCCGCTCGTTATCCATCTGATCAATTAGCTGGTCACGTTCGTTGTGGTCGAGAACGAGGTGTTGGTGCGAATCCCGCGAGGAGAGGGCCAGTTCAGGTTGGTACACAACCTCCACCACTTTCTTATCCAACTTCACCAAGATGTCCATGGCAAGCACCACTGCTAACTGGCACTGGAAGAACAAGAATGTGACGTCGTGGGCCAAGTCGTGGTTCCAGCAGGAGCTCACAAAAATCTCTATCCAAGGAGAAGGTCAGGAACACATAAGGGTCACCTCGACTTCGTGGCTGGAGGGAGACGTTGAACTCGGCCAACGCAAATCGAAGTGTGTACCGTGTTCGTGTGTGTCGACGTTTCTTGACCATCCCAGGTTGATCACCATATACGACTGCAAAATCTCTGTCGAATGGACTGGCGTTGCGAGCGATGGAACTGAGACTACGAGCAAGGTTACCATCCCCGAAGTATCTCATGAGATCACCCTGGATGGTCTGAACGATTACATCGCAAGTCACCTTCACGCCTCACTTGCCCGTTTTCTTTATATTGATTTATTCTTCGTCATCTAACAGTATGAATGGGCAGATCACGGAAGCACCAGTCCAGCCGTCACGGCGCTTTACGCTCTTGCCAAACAACGTCTTCCTGTAGCTCTCGAGGCCAAATTTGCCGAGTTTCCAGTTGCCATCGTCGAGAAGCATGGTAAAGATTTGACTGTCAGCGGGGAACCCAGTCGAGCAGGCACGCCGGCTCCTGCTACCGCACCCGCCGCGTCCTCTGGTGCTACGGCGCGGGCGGCACCTGCCCCGGTGAAATCTGCTCCAACAACGAAGGCCATTCTCAACACATCCAGGATCGTTAAGGATGCCACCTTCATGGCTGCGGCTGACGACTTGTTCGGATTGTTGACGGACTCGCAGCGTATTCCTTCTTGGACACGCGCGCCTGCAGTGGTATGTAATTGTTGAGGCTACGAAACGTGACAACTGAGCGCTGCATCCAGTCTGCTGCCAAGGCTGACACACCATACTCGCTCTTTGGAGGAGGTGTCAAGGGTAGATACATCTCGCTGACCCCCGGGAAAGAAATCGTTCAGACTTGGGCGTTGACGAGCCCGACATGGCCGTCTGGTAAGTATATTGCTCCAGAATTGCTGGACTATCCACTTAGCCGGGATGCAGATCATGAAGCCACGCTCACTACGACATTCGACCAGTTTTCTGATTCGACCAAGGTGACATTTACGCTGGCGGGCGTGCCGATGGGGTTGGAGGACGAGCTAGAGCGCAACATCGACGGGTATTAGTAAGTGCGCGCGTGATTCTTCCACACGCCGCTGACGCGTTTGCGCGCAAGTATTCATGGATTGAAATCGATCGGGTATGTGCAGTTGATTGTTTCTCCCACACATACGCAACCCAGGCGGGCTCCAAAGAAGAGCCAACCGAGAGGGGACGACGGCAGAGCAGCGACCGCGGTTGCGATTGCGGTCGTAGTCCTCGCTGCGGTGTTCTGTCTACCATATCTAACATACTCGCCGATCTCGTTGCGTTTCTCTGCCAAGTAATGCTGATAATCCAGCGTCTGGTGACACAGGTTAGGGACTGTGCTTTAGTAGATTAGGTATTAGGGCGGTGTCTGGGGTCAGGGACCTCGAGTGCAGGGTAAACAAGCGAACAAATTTGACGCCACATTGAAGTTGTCATCTGCGCTTTTTTCGTTGTTGAGAATTTCGCTCTCTCAGTTTGACTCTCCTTTGAAACATTGAAGATGGCCACAACTGCAGTCGAAGAAATTCGCGCGACGTCTTACGTCGGTTTCGACTCCATCACTCAGCAGATCGAGCACAAGCTTTTGAAGCGTGGTTTCCAATTCAATGTCATCGTCGTCGGTGCGTCGCTCGTAGTTTATACATCGAACAATGCTGATGCTGTCGCAGGACAAACTGGCCTTGGAAAGTCGACGCTCATCAACACCATTTTCGCGTCGCACTTGATTGACTCCAAGGGCCGCCTAGAATCCGAGGACCCGGTCAGACAGACGACTGAAATTCAGGCTGTTTCACATGGTGCGTTTTCAGCCGCGAGATGAACCAATGTCGTGTTCACGGGTGACGGGCAGTCATTGTCGAAAACGGTGTTAGGCTTCGCCTCAACATTGTTGACACGCCCGGCTATGGTGATCAGGTGAACAATGAAAATTGGTGAGTGACATGCTGGTGCGGGGGACGTGTTCTGATACGGGGTGACAGCTGGGACCCGATTGTGAAATACATCAAGGATCAACACAGCGCGTATTTACGCAAGGAGTTGACGGCTATGCGTGACCGTTACATCCAAGACACGCGTATCCACTGCTGTCTTTACTTTATCAGCCCCACCGGGCATTCGCTGCGTGCGATTGACGTAATTGTGATGAAAAAGTTGAGCGAAGTTGTCAACGTCGTTCCGGTCATTGCCAAGGCGGACAGCTTGACGCTGGAGGAGAGGGAGGCGTTCAAGCAAAAGGTACGTGATACAGAGTGTTTTCTGGAAAGTGATGCCAAGAGAGCGACAGATTCGTGCCGAATTGGTGTACAACAACATTCGGCTTTACCCATTCGACACGGACGACAATGACGAGGAGGAGGTTCAGTTGAACGAATCCATCCGAGTAAGTCGGCTATGCGTGGGTGACGGCTGCTGACTGATGATGTTTTTGCAGAACATTATTCCTTTTGCGGTAGTCGGCTCTGAACGCAGTGTGATCATCGGCGGCAGGTCTGTGCGCGGACGGAAGAATCGCTGGGGTGTTGTGAACGTGGAGGACGAGAACCACTGCGAGTTTGTGCACCTGCGCAACTTTTTGACGAGGACACACCTACAGGACCTGATCGAGACGACTGCGCAGATCCATTATGAAGCGTTCCGGTCGAAGCAGTTGCTTGCGTTGAAGGAGGGGGTACAGCAGAGGCCGGCGGCGAACCAATAGAGGACTGACTTGGGATACCCACACTCGTTTTCTTTTTCTTGACTCACGGTCATTTTCTAATTTGTGATATTGAATGTGTCATCGGACGCGATGGGGGTTCAACTTTGCACTGGTCCGATTGCTAATACATAAGCCCTTGTGATGCGAACGCTCCCCCTCATCCGTTGATGGAGTCCCTCTTCGCCGCCAGGAGAGGCCCAGCCAGTCCGCGCACGGTCCACGTCAACGAGGCGCTCCCAGACTCGGCGTTCGACCACAAGCACAGACCGCTCAGGTCCAGCGTATTCCCAACCAACCAGGTCATCTCCTCAAAGTACACCGTCATCACCTTTCTGCCCAGGAACTTGCTCGAACAGTTTCGCCGCATCGCCAACGTGTACGTCTTTTTCTTCCCTCTCGCCCCTCTCTCACCCCCTCTCAGCTTCTTCCTCTTCATCGCCATTCTCCAGTTCTTTCCAGAGTTCTCCACCATCTCCCCAGGTCTCGTCATCTTGCCCCTCATCATCGTCCTCGGCATCACCGCCATCAAGGACGCCTACGAGGATATCAAACGACACCAGTCCGACCGCCGCGTCAACCACTCCGCCGTCCGTGTACTCTCCGGTCCTGCCTGGTCAAACCCAAACCTCTCCGGCGTTAAGACGCGCACGTTCGTCAGGGGCATCATCCCGAACCGAAAACCTGCCTCGGATGCCCCTCCTGAGGACTCTTCGGTATACTGGTCCAAGACCCTTTGGGAGGACGTTCGCGTCGGTGACTTTGTCAAAATCTCAAACAACGATCCTATCCCTGCGGACGTCCTTATATGCGCCACCTCCGAAGACGACAACGTCGCCTTTGTCGAGACCAAGAACCTCGACGGCGAGACGAACCTCAAGTCTCGCAACGCGTCCCCTGCTCTAGTCGACCTGCGCTCGCCCGCCCAGTGCGCCAACACTCTCAACGCCTTCTCCGTCGACTGCGATCGTCCCGACACCAACATGTACAGGCTCGATGCTACTATCACTCGCGACGGTCAAAAGTCACCCGTCGATCTCCAGATGGTCCTCTTGCGTGGGACCGTCCTTCGCAACACCGATTGGGTGATCGGGCTCGTCCTCTTTACCGGCGTCGACACCAAGATCGTCCTTAACTCGGGCGGTACTCCCAGCAAGCGTAGTAGAGTAGAGCGTCAGATCAATCCTCAGGTGTAGGTCCCCCCCTCTTCGCTCCCAACCACAATATTCATTCCCCTCTCAGCCTGGTCAACCTCGCCCTCCTCGCTCTCATGGGTGTTGTGTGTGGTATCGCTGACTCTCAGATCGAGAAACAGCTTTATCCGGAAGGCGCACCGTGGCTGTACGACGACAACAAGGGGTATGACAACCCGAGCATCAACGGACTCATCACTTGGGCATTTGCACTCATTACGTCCGTATCCCTTCCCATCCCACATGCCACATGCTCACACTTGTTCCCAGATTCCAAAATGTTGTGCCGATTTCGCTGTACATATCTATAGAAGTTGTGAAATCGTGCCAGGCCCTCTTCATTTACTTTGATTACGACATGCTCTACAAGAAAACGAACCAGCCCACGCTCGCTCGGAGTTACAATTTATCCGATGACCTTGGCCAGATCGAGTACATTTTTTCCGACAAGACAGGTACATTGACACAGGTACATTGACTCCCCTTTCCCGGAAATGGTGACTCAGCTGCCCGCAGAATTCAATGGTTTTCAGGGAATGTTCCATTGGCGGTGCTGTGTATCACGGCGACCCAGAAGAGGATGAGGATCTCAACGCCAAGAAACTTTCCACGGCCGACGATAGCAACGGCGAACCGAAAAGCACGAGCCGCGACTCTTCGTTTGGTTCGGCCTCTGCAACTACGGATAATGTGAACCCTCCGGCGGCTGTCAAGCTCTCCAGCGGTGTGCTCAGGCATTTCAGCGATCAGCAACTCACGCAAGACTTGGCTCGCGCCATCAATGCCGAACCTGGGTCCGAAAACGAGGCACAAGCACGTGCGCTAAACGGCTTCTTCTCGGTCCTGGCTCTGTGTCATACCGTCCTTACTTCCATCGACCCGCAGACTGGTGTCATCGAGTACAAGGCTCAGTCACCTGATGAAGCCGCTCTCGTTCAAGCAGCTGCGGATGTCGGTTTCGTTTTCCGTGGTCGGGATAAGGAGACGCTCTTGCTCCAGACGCCGTTTTCAAGGGAGGTAGAACGTTACGAGTTGCTCAACATCCTCGAGTTTTCGAGTGCTCGCAAGCGCATGAGTATTGTTGTACGCAAGCTCGACGAGCGCGACTCTCGGCTGTTCCTCTTGACGAAGGGGGCCGACAGCGTCATTTTCGAGAGGCTAAAAGCGGGTGGGGACGAGCTCAAGCGGACGACTGAGATGCATCTCGATGACTTTGCCAATGCAGGGTTGAGGACGCTCACACTGGCCTACAAGGTAATACCAGGTATGTACAGCTCGTTCATTCTTGCCATCTACTCACCATCTCTCCTTAGAGGATGAGTACGAGGGTTGGAGTGAACGATATCACGAAGCTTCCACAGCACTTGAGGACCGCTCAAAGAAAATGGATGACCTGAGCGACGAAATAGAAAGGGACCTTCGTTTGCTGGGGGCTACTGCCATCGAAGATCGTCTACAAGATGGTGTTCCCGAAACGATTGCCGACCTGAAGCGTGCAGGTATAAAAATTTGGGTTGCTACCGGCGATAAGCTTGAGACGGCGATTGGTATTCATTTATCTACCCACTGTCTCGCATCCACTAATTTGTGTTCATCATGCAGCCATCGGTTACAGCACGAATCTCATCGCCACTGACGCCAATATCATTATTATTCGTGGTGGGGACGTTGGCCCCTCGGTTCACCGGCAAATGACCACGGCTCTTGAAGAGTTCTTCCCGGATAGTGACCTACTGGAGAAGGAGGATGTCGCCGACGTTGCTCCTTCAGACTCTGGTCCATATCAACTGCGCCGTCTGACCACGAGCGCTCCCTCCATTGTCGGTGAAGGCAACGGTTCTCGGCCGGGGGGGTATGTGCTCGTCATTGATGGGACGGCACTTGGACACGTAGGTAACCCATGCGCGCATAGCTTCTTGGCGCTGATGCCCAGTCCAGGCGCTTGCTGACGAGCAAACCAAACGATTGTTGTTGCATCTCGGGACGCGATGTGAGGGTGTCATCTGCTGTCGTGTCTCTCCTTTGCAAAAGGCTCTCGTCGTCAAACTTGTCAAAGATGGCCTACATGTAATGACCCTTGCAATCGGTGATGGCGCCAACGATGTCAGCATGATTCAAGCCGCCGATGTTGGCGTAGGCATTTCTGGTGAAGAGGGTTTGCAAGCCGTCAACTCTTCAGATTACGCGATTGCTCAGGTATGTTCTTAGCAAAGGTGTGTGGTGTCTCACCAAGTCTGCTTTCAAACAGTTTCGGTTCCTCAAACGACTGCTTCTCGTCCATGGTCACTGGTCTTATGCACGCAATGGTTCTATGTACGGTTTTTGTGCTTATCGATCTAGCCAGAGCTCAACCTAGCTCACTGCAGGATCGTCAACTTCTTTTATAAAAACATCGTGGCAGTAGGAGCGCTTTGGTGGTTCCAAATATACTGTGGTTGGAGTTCGGCATAGTATGTTCATTCCGTCATCACCTTGATCAAACCTCACGCCCCCTAGTGCATTTGAATACACGTATCTCCTCTTCTGGAATTCGTTTTGGACCATCGCTCCCGTGCTTGGTATTGGTCTCTTTGACCGCATAGTTGGTACGTGGCTTGAGCAAGCTTGTTGCCTTTTTCTTTGTCTTATTCGCTGCCAGACGCTGATGTTCTCATGGCTTTCCCTGAGCTATATCGATATGGTCGTGAACGGACATGGTTCTCTTTGAAATTATTCGCGATCTTTATGATCGATGGTGTCGTACAGGTGTGTCACACTGATTTGCACATTCTTGGTGCTAATCACCTTCCAGTCTGTTTCGTTGTTTTTCCTCATTACATATACGTACTACACGACCACCACGCGTACCGATGGTTATGACATTCAGCAGTACGAGTACACTACGGTGAGTCTATATGTTCGGCTTCATTACACGTTTTGACTCTCCTCAGACGATGGTCTTTGCCGCCGTAATAGCTGTCAGCTTGTACAACGGTCTCAACACTAATGCATGGACCGGGTGGGTCTTCTTCGCGGTCTTTCTTGGAATTGTGTTGCTGCTGCTTTATACGGTATTGCTCAGCTTTTCCGCCGCATTCAATAACTCACGGTTTTCTTGCAGCTCGTGTACAATTCTATTAGCCCAGGCTGGTTTGCGACCGACATCTACGGCAACAACCACTTCCTGTTCGAATCCGCCTATTTCTGGCTTTGCCAGCCGTTGTGCGTGGTGATTGCACTGCTTCCGAGGTATCTATATCGCGCATGGGAAACTGGCTACGCTCCAGGCGATTTGGAACTCCTACGTTATATCAGAAAAACACAACCAGACCTCGATATGGCCACCATGCGCTATGATCAAACTGGTCCAGCCTCACGGTCTTCACTATCAAGATTTAGGCCACCATCACGGACGTCGCGACCTACATCCATTGGATCAGCGCCCTTGGGTACCTCGAGAGCCGGAACACCAGTCAACTATAGTGTGGACACACTCACTCTGGATGCTCATAGGATACCCGTGAGTCACACAGACATGTCGACCGGTGTGCGCACAGTACACCGTGGTTTCGACTTTGCGACTGAAGAAGACGGTGTTGCAATGCGTCGTATGCAAAGTAATTTGTCCGAGCGCCGACAAAGCAGCCGCCACCTCCCATTGGATACACAACCAAAGCAGTCGCCCAAGAGGAAAACTTCGCTACGCATATTCTCTTCACTCAGGCGTAAAAAGCCTCCAACTCCAAACAAGGACATTTAAATGCTCGGACTCGTGGCACTTTTTGCATTTGCATGATCTATCGCTGTTTGCTTTATTGCATATTCCACACTCTTGTATGCCTGGATTGCTGTATCGCTCTTGGGTTATTTATCCACTCACACATTAGTTTCTATTCCTTGACTTGCGATTCTACCTAGTAGTCACGGCAGGATATCAGGATTAATGGGTAGCACAGCTACATACGAACGACGTTTCGCAATGACGACTCAATTCATTCGGCCTTGCGAACGCACGATAAATCATGCTGATTACTATACAAATGCTAGGTTACTACGCCAATGCACCCGAAATCATGTTACAACATCGCCCCAGTAACCCCATTCACCACCAACGATCCGTACTTCAACCTTTTCCCCGTCCACTCCAAAATAGGCGGCCTTGAACCAGGTCTTCATATCTTCCTCTCCAAATGGACCGTAAGACTCTGCTTGCTGTCCGGGTAAGATCCACCTATATTCGTACCTCACGTCGGCAGAGGGGGGAAGCCAATCATCCTTGACCAGCCCGCTAGATCGTACGCTGCGAACGAGTTCTTCGTAAGTCTTCGAGTAGATGTCTGTATCTCCAAGTGACATGATGTTCGACGCAAGATGGGTGATCAGGTCAATGTCGGTTAGACCCTTTGGAGGTTTGTCCACCACCATTCTGGAGTCGTCTTTAGGTCTCGCGCTCGTTTGCTGTCTTGTGACTTCCATCAATACACAGCCGAGTTAATTGAGAAGAACGTACCCAGAGGTCTTTTTCGACTTGACACCCAGTCGTTGTAATGCCTCGAGCACAGTTTCCCCGCGCTTGAGCATGGCAACAAGTTGCATCTCCAACGCACCCTTGCCACCGCTCTGTTCGAGCTCTCTCTCCTCCGCCTTCATCTTCTCCCTCTGTATCCTGTCTTGCTGCCGTTTCCTGCGCCGGGCTATCTTGATCTCTTTTTCGTCGACGCCGTCCATCCACTTGTCATGCACAGCATGTGGATCAAACGTCCTCACATACGTCCCATCCGCCGCAAACTTGCCCTCCTCCATCTCCTCCCGCATGTTGAACGAAGACATCTCGTACCCCATCCCGGCTTGGTTCCGCCGCCGCGCGTCGTCCTCGTCCTCCGGCTCGTCCTCGTCTTCGCTCCCGCTCTCCTCTCCAGACGCGTTGAACTCTTGTCCCTCGATATCGCCAAGACGCAGGAACGCCGGCTTCTTTGTCGCATCCGGCGCGTCGTCGTCCTTGTTGCCCACCGCAAACATGTCGTCCTCGTCCCCGTTGCCAGCAAGGTCCTTTCTGCGACTGCGGACGACGCCCTCCCCGTCGTCGCTCGAGTCGCTGTCATACCCTTCGTTCCGAACACGTCCTTTGCGCTTCTTGGACGGGTTCTCAAGCGCGTTGTCCACCTCTTCGGCGAAATTGGTGGGGTCATCGCCAGGGTCTACAAAGCGTAGCTTCTTGGCTCGGGGTTGGGTGGAGGATTCACCGAGCGTGGCAGACCGCTTTTGTGCTGTACGAGCTTGCATGGAGGGCTAAGATGTCAAGTGTTTGTGGGTATTTGTCGTATGACCCAGCGGGGCTTTCGCACATAAATCTCAAGGTCATTAGCATTGACGAATCAAAGATACTTATCAGAATCAAACAGTTAACTAGTAGTCGTCGGTATGTAAAATGACAAGCCAAATCAAAGAGCTGTAGCGTTCATGATCGCACCCACATATGCAAGCTGATTCTCGATGGAAGCGTGTGATACGAGAAGCGTGCTCGAAAGTCCTCTCAGATGGCTGGGAGTTCCGAGTTTCTCAGCAACTCCAGCGTTTTCGGACGAATATAATACGCAGACTTCGCTCCCAACTGGTGCGATGAGCTAACAACCTAATTCAGATGGGGCCAAAGTGTATGAAGAATTTGCCATACCGTATGGAGTGACTGAAAGCGTTGCACGAACGTTGAAAAACGGTCTTGTTGTGTCGCGTCTGCAGAAGGATCAAGGACAACGCGAGCCGTACCATCACTCTTGAAGGCACCAACCATAGCAAGTACATCCTCAGCAGAGTAGAAGATTGCTACTCTACTTCCGGAAGACTTGCCAATCAGGATGTCACTCATTCGCGTGATGTCGTTACAGTCCTCGAGAGCAAGCGGAAGTTGAACACCGTCGGCAAGTGTCACTTTGAATGTCGTGGAGGATCTAAGCAAGTCCAGTGAGTCAAAGTCCAACCAACCTAAGTGAAGACTCAACTCGTTTCTCGTGGTCGGCACACAGTTTGCCGCGGCGCCCTGGTATCTGCGGAAGAATTAAACAGGACGTAGACGAGCGAACAACTCGAACTAACAACGGCCCGAAGATGGTCGAACTGAAGGAAGACTGAGTAGTACTGAAGGAGTTGAAAGACATTTGGGCTGACGGGAAGAGTTGCTCCTTTGCGAGTTCGATACTGAATTGCCCATGATCAGCACAAGGATTACCCTCAAGAGAGAGATACATTACTTCTTTTTTACAGCTTCGTTTACTTGTGGAGGAACATCAGGTTGAATAACACTGTCAATTGCGGGAGTTGAAGCTTCCTGCTTCGCCTCAGATGTAGAGGGTGAGGGGTCCGCAATGTGGTTGCTTGCGTTAGATTCTTTGGTAATCTCTGCCGGAGGCTGGCCCAGCGACTCCTCTACTGGTACTAGTGCTTCATCCAATACCTGCGTTACCTTGACTTCTGGTGGTTGCGCTGCAGGTTCGTCCTCGTAGTCGGGAAGAGGTTCCGGATCTGTTGTAAGCCCTGCCAGTTTGAGCAACTCATCCCCGGAAGGAGGGGCAGTTGCTTGAGAATTCAACGCCGTCGGTTGTTCCTGATCTTCGTCACTCCACGACGCGACGAGGAGTTTGTCTCTTTCATCCGCACCAGGAGTTTCTTCAATCTCGTCAGGCTGATCGCGTTCTGTGGTACTTGTGAACTTCCCCTTGACGCTCTTCAAAGTACCTTTAGCAGCGGTGAGCAAGGAACTACGGTTCTTGGTGATCAAGCCGGATGAAGAACGACCAGGACCAGGTTTTCCGCGGTGCTCAGCTGCATTGCCATTTGAGCCGCCAGCGGTGGACTTCTCAGTTGTATGAAGGGACATCAGGCGGACTTTGGCGGGAATTCGGGAATTCTTGCTCGTGTTCTCAAGTGTTGTTGCATTGATCAACTTGACGAGTGGCTTCGCAGCCTTAGCACGATGATGGGGGAGAATGGTAACCTTTTGAGCTCCACTCGTTTTATCAGCGGAATCTGGGGGTGAATCGAAAAGGGGGTCGTAATTGCTAGTGGTAGGCGAAGGAGGAGCTATGGATTCAGGAGCAGCAGGTGGTGGCGAAGCGGGCTGCAGTAGAACTCCAGATTTTGGGTTAGTTGCTTGGTCATCCGTGTTCTGATCAATGTCAATCGGATTGCCACTGTAGAAGTGCTCGAGATCGTCAAATGCGATTTCCTTGGACCCTTTCAGAATTCCGCCCGGGTGTTCAGTCCGGGCGATATCTTCTTCTGCATCCTCCGGACTCACTTGCATGAGCTCATCCTCTACCTCGACCACGTCCGGATCTGTCTCACCATCCGCATCGAGTTGCGAGTCACCCGCGGAAAGTTGGCGTTTGTAAGCCAATTTTCGAGGCCCTGGAGACGAAGCTCTTCTCCGCTTAGGTGCCCTGGTCGAGGTTTGGCCGTTTCTCTGGATCGCCGTAGGTACACTGGGCCTAGGCCTCGAGTACCCCCACTCGTCATCATTGGTGGGCTGCACCCGTCGGCGCTTTCGGGGGGACAACAGTGGCGCTGAGATGGTCGCATTGTTGGAACTTGGGACGTCGTTGGAGGAAGGCAGCAGGAGACTCTGCGTCTGATTCGCTTTTCTTTTCCGAGGCTTTTTACCTAGCAATCAACATTAGGCACAACACAATAAATACCATCGCAACATGAAGATACCTGGCGGCCCAGAGACGACCAATTCCTCTCCCTTTTTGAAAGCGGTAGCATCAGAAATGTCTCTGTCACCGGTGTCTATGCGCTCCCAGAAAGACTCTATGAAGTGTTCAGAACCTCCTTGAAATGAATCTGTAGGCTCCCAACTGAATTGAAAGAACAAGTCAACCAGAGCCCACATGTTCTTGGCAGTAACATACGTGCTTTCATCCCAATCGTACCCTTTCCACTACGACGTGAAGGGTAAACGGGCGATGCGTAACATGGAAGGGTTAGACGAACCTTGACATAGTATCTCTTTGGAGATCAATTTAGCACGGGTGAAGCGTTTAATATGAATAGTGGGCCGCACCCAAGTGATTTTCCTTCCCTTCTTATCGTGAACGCGAGCTCTTGTAACAGACTCTGCGGACCAGATGTTGAGTAGACCACCCAAATGAGCCGCAAGAAAATACTGACCGACTTCGTACTCTTGTGGACCATCCATGCGAGCAGTCAAGACCAACCGCGACCTTGTCCTTTACGCGACTGGACCACTGTGAAAAAACTTCCATTTCTGGCTTGTACTTAGACGACATGTTACTGTACACTACTAATTATCTGAACCAAAACGTAGCAAACTGGCTAGATCAATATGTAATAGATACCACGGAAAAAAAGACGAAGAACGGCACTAATCAATCGTGGGAGGGGATAAACGCGCCGAAACTAAACATTCCTTTACCCAGTTGACATCCCCGACGACGGGACCATCCAGCTTGTGGGAACCTAGGATGCTCTTTTCTTTGACGATGATGTAGTCAAAAATCTCCATGTGGTCCAGATCCACCAGCGTTGTATCGGCGACCGCCTCGACATTGGACGCCCCCATACATAAGATAATCCAGGGGACGTAACGACTGGCCTCTTCGGCACTAGTGTTCTGCATCATTGGTTAAACTCCATGCATTCAGTGTCCGAGATAGAATACCTTTTTCGGAACTAGCTCTGCACCAATACACAAGACCGATTTTCCGGCAAACAACTTGATAGGTACTTCACTTTCCATTATATCGGTAAGATGTTCGGTGCAATTCCCCCAGTCAAGATCAACGAGCTGAGAAATTCTGGCGCCAAGTGTATCAGAATATCCTGCCGGCAGAAGATACGGTTGCCAGTCCTAGCATGTACTCAGTCCCGTCCAACGCCATCATCCTGCAAAATGCACAAAGCGTACCGACGAGAGCTTTCCTCCTGTTGTCAACCACTCAAATGATATACAGGGGATCCCTAACGCAAGCGCTAGGAGGAATTTGGGTTTCTGGTGCGCGTCGTCGGAAAGAAGGAAAACACGATCCACGTTTACTCCCGACTTCCAATGAAAATCTTGCGGAGTCGCGCTCCACCGCTTACCAGGCTGAGTGTGCTTCCCCTCCATCGCAAAAACACGAGACCAATCTTCGAGAACCACCCCGCCGTGCTGTTTGATAGCGCGCATCACTTTCTCCTTGATCTGATCAGGCTCTCCATTCTTGGGATTGAGGGTGACTACGAAGCCCGTCTTGACCAGCCCGCGTCGAACTTGGCCAGATGTTGTGCTGGTAACCGACTGATTGGAAGGGGTTGTATCAAGAGGAGACTTGGGTTTGACTATTGTGATAATGTCTTCTGCCAGAACCCTGCGGTCCTTCCACTGGCTTTGAATCGTTCGATTTGCAACGCGGATCTCACGGAACCCTAACGTCTGGATCCCGTTATCGGCCTCCACCGTAAATGAGCAATGAGAGTCTGTATGGCTGATATCGCTAATCACGGCCTTGATGTCGTCCTGTATGATGATAACCCTGTCTCCAACCAGCAGTTCTCGACGACGCATATTTTTAAGCTCAACTTCATCCTCCGTTCCATCATCGAATCTGACCAGATACTTGTTTTTCGTTCCGTGCGAGTGGGTAACGCCAGTGTAATAATGGCCGTCCTGCTTCCACAAGGCGAAAACTCGGGTAGCTGAGTCTGTCGCGAGTCCACGGGCAGATGACACCCCAGAGCGTAGTCTCTTGGCTGAGCGCGTAGTAACCGCAGGGGTCTCAGACGGCTTGTTTCTAGACGTCGAAGCTTTCAACACGCCACGAGGTTCAATCCGTCGCTTCTTCTGTCGTGACATATCTGGTTTCGGTGGTGGCGGTGGTGGCACATCAGCCTGATGATCTGATGATCTGATTTCCTCTTCTTCATTTTGTATCTTGCCTTTCATCGACCCTTTACCCACGATCGGTTGATGCGCAGATTCCTCCGCGCTCTCTGTGTCAGATTTCCTGGAACGTTTATGGCCTCTAACGGACTTGATCGCAGGAGGATACTTCGTAGAGTTGGCGTGTGCACGGGAAGGCTCCGAGGTTTCAGGGACGTCGGCCTTGTTCTTCGAAGGTGGCCTATTTGTTGTAGCGATGCGAGTCTGCCTGGGAGAAAATGATTGACCCTGGAGATCTTGCTCTGGAAGGGACGTTGGGACTTCCATGGGCTCCATTTTCGAGGCCGTTACTCTGGAATCCTTGCGTGTCATCCTCGATGTTGTAGGTCTTTGAAATTGTCTTTCGGGGGCAAGGACGGGGTTCTACGGAAATAACAATGAGGACCTCACGGTTACTGGTCATGGTATAAATCACCTTTGCGGGATTGATGGGATGTGGGGGAACTGCGCCCTTCTTCGTTTGCATAGAAGTTGCTCCAGTTGCCAACGGAATGTCAGCCTCGCTCTCCTCGGCTTCCAGGGAATCAGGCACGAGATCTGCTGAGTCGTGTTCCGACATTGGACTGAGAGGACGGAAGGGTTTCTTGAGAAGACTTCGCGTCACTCGATCGTGACCAGGTGTTTGGGCACCGAGTTCAGCTCGGAGGGGTTCAGAGTCGGGGACGATGTCCAACGTATCTTCAGACTCCCCGTCCTCTACCTGAGGGGGGTATCCAATGGAACGAGCGATAGTCTTGGTTTGGTGCAGTGTTGGTCGAGATGGCTGGAGAAGATCCACGTGAATAGAACCATCGGCATGGCAAGGTTGTGTTTCTTCTAGACCAGAAGGCTGCGTCTCCGCCGTGGGAACGCACGGAGAAGGTTCCACTTGTCCCGCCAGATGTTTCATCTTGGCAATTCGATACCGGTGGGCTGGATGACCCATCCTTAGTAAACTTCTAGGATTGCTGGATACAACGGCTGAACTAAGGGTAGGAGCAGTCCACTCAAAGGGCGGAGTGGTATCTTGATGCAGTGGGTTGAGGATATCTTTGGCACTAGGTCCGTCGTCAACAAGTTCGTCGACCTGCAGTGATTCGATCCCCTTGATTGGAGTAGGCTCCGGAGGCGAATCTGGAGTCAGATCTGGAGCATCACCAAGGCCCCGGTCAAGCATCTTATCGAAAGACGATGAGCCACGAAACTGGTACTTCGACTCCTGACCATCGAATTCTGGGCTATCATAAAAATCATCGTGTTGATGCTGCGGCAGGCCCGAAGAATCCACGGGAGAGGCGGCTACGAGAATATTGGGGTAACAATTTGAAGCGAACCTGTTTGCCCTTTGCGCGTCATATTTGCGCATAGCAGCCTCGAGAAATTCTTGGTGTTCGCTGGCATCCGGAAGCGTTAAACCAGGGTCTGTGGGGGAATGAATGACCTCCTGAGTTGGGGTCTCTCCCAAATCAGAGAGTGGCATATTAAATTGCTTCGTGGCAGCAAGATACCGTTGCGCGGGATCCTGCGGCGAGACGGGCCCAGCAAAGGAGTCCTGAGAGGCGAGGGAGGGAGAACGGTAGTGTCTGGGCATGAACTGAGGAGAAGGAGTTGGGGGTAAAAGGTCTGTCCCTAGAGACGAAGAGGTAAATATCTGAAAGCAGGGACAACGGGAGAAATTGGCGAGAGTGGCTCACCGATTACCTTTAGAGCGGGTGCCGAGACTGAATTGTCCCCGCGTACCGAACCTGAGCCATCTGCAGAAATTCCAGCCAATTCTCCGTCTTTCTGTAAAATTTCCTTCTGGGAATCTTCGACTAGCACACGTCCGCCACTGCCAGTATCATCCGACGGACTTTGGAGGTCGTAACGAGGCGTTACCGGTCTGATCGGAATCACCCTCGAATCCAAAGAAAAATTGGGCGCCGAACCACCGTCGGTCTTTGGCGAGTCTAGATCCCGACTGTATTCAGTTGCTGGTGCCAGTGCATGCTGTAAAAGTTGGGTTGGCTGAGATATACAGGGATCACTAATCAAGTTGCGTGTCAGGTCCTCGATGGCTGGATTCCGAGCTACGAGAGACACGCGCCTGTCCATGGAACCAAACTTTGAGCTCAGCAGAGGAGCTCAAGCTCCTTCCCCCGCGTTATCAGCTGAGCTCGGTCCCGCTCACGTGCGCAAAATCAATGCACGTGACCTCGACGCGCTCCTAAGCACGTGTTTCTTGTTCGTCCTCCCGTTCGCTCATCTGTCTCTACCCAAGTCACTCCTTTTATTTTGCGCCGGACGCTTAACGGAGCGTACAGAATGTTTCGCAGGCCTCGCAAGCCAACACAAGTGCTTCCCATGCGCAAGATATCACTGCGGGCACCCATCCAGCTCGCGGATGACACCGAGAAACTCATGTCCAGCTTAACGGAAAAATCGAAAGATCCAGAGACCGATCTAGCGCTCTCGCACCCTCGATCACACCCCAAACTATCCCCGGCATCCCAGCCAATACCCCACCATGACTTTAGTGGCCACGAGCTCACCAACGTTCCCGCACCAGTCCCTGATACTGGCCTTCCACCACCTTCAGGAGACACATCCCCTGTCTCACCTTCTCAAACCTCTGTCACCAAAGTCTCACCAACTCGCTCTCATGTGACATCAAAATCAGCCTTTGTGCCATTGCCTTCTTTGGAGACCCAGAACTTCACCGAGATCGACGAGGAGGCTGCTCGCCCATCTTTAGTTACCCGTCCAACCTCAACACGCCTCCATTCTGTGGCGGTCACTACGGCAGGCGATGCCACATACGACCACACTTATCAATCGAACGGCTCCCATCTATCTACTGCAGCAATTATTGCACTTGCTGTCAGCGTCGGTCTCACGCTCTTCGTGGTAGTCCTCCTGGTAAAGTTCTTAAGGCGGCCACGTCGGCGAAGGACCCCTACTCCTTCCTTGCCCATCCTTCACGACGGAACGTTTCCGAGCGACAAAGTAGAGAGCGAGGGCTCTCCGATATTTGGAGGAAAGGAACGCTCGTCCCCTATCCCGCAGGCACGCAGTGCGAAAGGCGATATTTGGGCATGGACTCAGTACAACTCCGGGATCCCAAAACCTGCCCCGACGGTGACGATAACCCGGTCTAGCTCTCAAAATCAGATGCCGGCGGCCAACTCAGCGATGCAAAAAGGTAGCGATGTCGTAGTCGATAACGCGATGCACGTCCAGGCACAGAATCCAGGTCAATATCCATTCACTGGATATGGTCACTCGGCCGCCATCTCGAAGACCAAGAGCTCGGCCCCCTTGCAGCCAGTTCAGAATGCGATTACTCGTGCCGTTTCGAGGCTCTCGACGGTATCCATATCGCTCTATCCGAATTCACCGAGCGGCTATTCACATGTAGGAGCCGATGTCGGTCTCGCAATCGACGGTGTCATGCCAGTTGAACCTGCCAGCCTCGCAGCACCCAAAAACAGAGACAAAACGATCGCACCGCGAAACAGAACGAGCATGATAGCTCCTAGCAGCTTTCCTAAGGATCCCGCGGAACTCAGACGATCGCGGAGCTATGCGTATGGCGGAATGGAGCCGATGTCACCACCAACGGGTCCTCTTAACAAGGGGCAGCTTAACAGCGGCCGGGCTCGGATTAAATCAGCGCACTACACACCGGGTTCGTATCCTCGAGTATCAGCAGCAGCAGCAAACTACGGTAAACACGATGCCGATCATGAACGCGACGGGATCCACCGTGAGGAAAATAGGATGGAGAGGACAGATTCACGACGGGGAAGGGAGTTGACCTCGGCGCTCGGTTTGACGTCCCCACTGCCACCGTCTCCACAACCCACCTTGTACCCTGACGACTCGATGAGCGTGATCGGAGAGGCGAAAAAGGTCACACTCACAGGACGCAGTCAAAAGAAGCCAGTTCCAAAAGCGAATTTCCACTGTGACAGCCCACCGTCTGACACGGCAGCGTTGGGGAACTTGATGATGGTTGACATGGGGGCGGGTAAATCGACTGCATCCCTGGTCAACATACGGCCGTGCGAGGCTGCACGAGCACGGGAGGCGGGGAAGAGCAATCTGAAGAAAAGGGTAGAAGACAAACCGCCGCGAGTGCCATCACCACCACCGATTCCTTCGCTGGCACAGATGGCGTTGCAACACGCAAATCCGGAGGAATATGCGGATTATCACAGCCCGACATACAGCATCTATGGGCTGTATGATGGAGATCGAAAGAGCCGTGGGCTGTCCTATGGGTATTGATTGTGAATTTGTTGTAGACTTGATTTGTATAAAAGTCTTGGACTGCGGAGTAATTGGACGCACGGTTAGCTGCGGACGAGTGTTTGGGCCTGGTACCCCCTCGTTCAATTTCATCTCGCCAACATACCTCCAAAGCTTATACCCCAACATCCATGTCGCAGCCTCGTCAGGACCTACAAAAAGACGGCGAGCTCGAGTTCGAGGAGCTCGGTCTCGTGCAAGAACTCCCACAAGTCCCTTCTCTGTGCGGCATACCTTTGAAGTACATATCGTGAGTCCTCATGCTCCTCTACCGATCCGCAGTCAGACCGGCCAACGCCCCGTTGTTACCAGTCTCGTCACCCTCGCCGTACAAAATTCCCTCTTAACAATAATAATGCATTATTCTCGCGTATCTATTCCCCCTTCCAAATCATATTCAGCCCCTGCCGCCGTCCTACTCAACGAACTCTTAAAAGGTTCCATATCTCTCGCGATTGCGTTCTTCCAGATAGACCCGTACACCTCCGACACGCCCCAGCTCGGTCTCACGACTGGCCGTTTCTGGAATTTCTCGAAGATACTTCTTCGTGTGCGTAGGTTAGGCAGGGAAGTCTTCAGCCCGGACTGCTGGAAGTTGTCCATACCCGCCATCCTCTACGGTGTGTAGACCAATGCTGCCATCGGTATCACCATTCATCCCTCCGCGCTGCTGCTCCAGTCATCCAGAACAACTTGCAATATGTTGCTGCCACGAATCTAGAAGCTGCTACCTTTCAAGTCAGCTATCAGATGAAAATCCTCACAACAGCTGCATTTTCCGTCCTTCTACTTCGAAAACAATTAAGCGCCAGTCAGTGGGTAGCGCTCTTCTTCCTCGCCATCGGAGTAGGCATCGTACAAATTCAGACCGGCGCTACCGGTCCAACCAAGACTGCCTCCCTGCTGTTCCAGGGTACTTCAATGAATGCTCTCAAAGGCTTTCTTGCAGTCGTGGCAGCTTGCTTTACATCCGGTCTCGCAGGGGTCTACTTCGAAATGGTGTTGAAGAACTCTCAGTCCGACCTCTGGATACGCAACGTCCAGCTTTCTGCCTTCTCTCTATTCCCCGCGCTCGTACCTATTCTCATTACCGAACACTCGCAGTCGGGGCGCATCCAATCGCTCTTCCAAAACTTTGGTACCTGGGCTTGGGCCACCGTCGGAATCCAGGTTCTTGGTGGTCTGGTGACCGCCATGGTCATCAAGTACTCGGATAACATCCTCAAAGGCTTTGCAACGAGTCTCAGCATCGTGATTTCGTTCCTGGCGTCCGTGGCGCTTTTTGACTTTCAAATCACGTTCACCTTCATTCTTGGATCCGTCGTCGTCCTTATCGCTACCTGGTTGTATAACCAGCCCAACCGAAGCCCAAGTCCATCTCGTCTCGGTTACTCGATTGTAAAGACCTGATGGTATTTATTCTTCGGCATGGCAGCCAGGTATGAGGACGCTCCTTTGCTTGTGATCGTACATGACAGAAGGAACGGTCATCCGAACGCTTATGACATACCTATCTGTATGCCTCTTGAACTTTTTTTAAACTTCTTCTAGATTTGGACTCATTATTTGGACTCAGAGCTTCCAAAAGCTTTGGTATATGATATTTGGCCGCCTTCGGATTTCCTCGCGAGCTGCCCCGATAGTAGTGCCTGCTGTTTACGATATAACGATGTGATATATATAACACTACGATATTCCACAAGCAGTTTCCACGCGATATTGGTAATTGAAATGCAAAACATCTAAAGTGAACCTTGTAGTCACATGGGAATTGGTCACAACGAACGTACAGCACTAGGAGTGCAGTAATTCTACAAACGAGCGAATATACAGATACAACAGGGTGGTCTTAGTTGCGCGATTCAAGACCTCTCTTGATAGCTGGAGTCGTCATTGGGGGATCAGAAAATTCTACGAGTAAAAGGAAGACACACCGTCACAGGTATCCTTTGCATCACCGAACAACATCTTCGTGTTCGGCATGTAGAACATGGGGTTTGGCACGTCAGCTAAACAACGTGTCAGTGCACATGCACCACGCCAGTTCGGAGAAGGCATACCATAGCCACTCGACATGCCTCTCTTCATCACAATGACTTGCTTGCTCTTCCAGGCGTGAAGAACAGGCATGCCCGCAATCGGTGAACCAGGCTCCAGGGAAATAGGATTCACGGTGTCGTTCGCTCCTATGACGAGAGTGACATCAGTGTCTCCAAAGTCGTCGTTGATTTCATCCATCTCCAAGACGACTGAATATATAGGTGAGAAACAAACAAGGACAATTGGACAAGATGCATCTCACTATCGTATGGTACTGATGCCTCCGCTAGCAGCACATTACACTGTCCAGGCATGCGGCCCGCTACTGGGTGGATGGCGAAACGCACATTGATCCCTTTTGCACGCAGCATCGAGCAAATTTCCGAAATAGCATACTGAGCCTTGGCTACTGCCATGCCATATCCAACAACCTAAAAAAGAAGGCGAGTGACATAAAGGTGAGCAATGGGCAACAGACTTACCAAAATGACACTGTCGGCGTTGACGAGGGTTTCAACCGTATCGTCCACAGATGTTTGGGTGATCGTTCCTTCAATCTTGGTAGCTTCCGATGGTACGATTGTCCCAATACCACCAAACAAAACGTTGGTCAAGGACCTGTTCATGGCCACACACTATAAGATGGTGAGTACCACAAAAACATCAAGGTAATTTAACTTGCGAACCATGATATATGAAAGAATAGAGCCGCTAACACCGATCAACGAGCCGACAGTTGTAAGGAGTGGGTTATCCAACATAAAACCTTCCGCAACCAGAGCGAAGCCCGAGTATGCATTCAGCACAGTAATCACGACGGCTACGAACGAGCAATGGAGTCAAATTGAGACAGTACTATGGACGACACTTACGCATATCGGCCCCTCCAATAGCTGCCGTGGTCGTAAATCCTTTGATAAAGCTAAAGACTGTGCTTGCACCGAGATAACCCGCAGCAACGAGGGGCACTGTTGGCGCAGCGGAGACAAAGGCGGCCATCGTCAGTGCATTAGCACCGAGAAGCCCAGAATTAATAAGGTGTCTTCCTGGTATTATTAATGGCCTAGAGCTCATTTTTCCAGCTAGTTTTAAGAAAGCGACGACGGAACCGGTGAACGTGACACCACCAATTACGACTCCAAGGTAGGCAGTTACCTGGTGAAGGACAGAAAGGTGCGATGGGTCGGCAAGCACGCTTGCGATGGAGGTAAACACCGCTGCAAGACCGACGACAGAGTGTAGGGCTGCGACCATCTGGGGAAGTTCCGTGGCGGTAATACGTCGACCGATTATGGCGCCGATCGTGGAACCGACGGCGGCGACCCCTGCGAATTGCGCAAGTAGTTCTGGAGGAAAACCGACAGCTAACAATGACGCCAGAATCCCGGAGCCTACGCCGAGGACACCAAGAGCATTTCCCTGGCGCGCGGTGGTTTGCGAAGACAATCCGGAAAGGGAGCCTTTGTGAAAGCCACGCTTAATTGAGGAGGAAAATTGCGACCACGCCGCTCACCAATGCAAAGTAAACTGCTAGTCAGGTAGCCTGCTTGGACCAAACCTGCCATCCCGGTGCTTGCTGCAGCCAGGAACCCGCCTGTGAACACGACTGCAGGGACCCCGTATAACCACGAATATTCAGGCGGGTCGCTTGGTCCTGTAGCATATCAGTGCTCAGTTCAAACCTCGATGGTAATAAGCTTACTCTTGAACATGTCGAGCATACGCTTGGTAATGACGAAACCACCAGCGACGTTAACGCTAGCGAGAAGAACCGACAAAGCGCCAAGTACTTGCGGAATGGTCTCCGGCAAGTACCCTCCACCCATTACAAACAAACCTCCCACTCCAACCATCCCTGAAGGTTTCATTAGTAGCGAAATGATTCAGGTATAGTCGGACTGACCCGAAATCGCGTTTGTAACCGACATCAATGGTGAATGCAGAGCTGGAGCCACACCCCAAACAACACGATACCCAACTAGACCAGCCAACCCAAATGTAAAGAAATTGCTCATAAAAGCGGCCCCCGTGAGCTTCCCAAGCGCAACTGCCGAACCCATTCCTGTGGTGATGGTAGCGACTTCACGAGTGGCCTTCTGCCATGGAGTGAGAACTTTGGTCTGCACCTCCTCCGCCTTGGGCGCCGAAGGCGGAGCCGGGGGAGGAGCTGGACGAGGGACTGGTGGCAGTCGCTCGCCTTTGTGAACGACAAGTGATCCTCTGACAACTTCATCCCCTATGTCGATGGCATAGTTGTTCCCTTCGCCGATAGACAAAAGAAATTTGGTTATGTTGTTCGAGTAGAGAGTCGACGACTGCGTAGGTAGCCGTGAAGGAAGGTCAGTGTAACCTACGCGAGAAGATCAGCATCCGATGAATTCTGCAAGGGGTTCCATTACCGATGATAGTAACCCCATCCTTGACAACCAATTCCCCAGGGACAGTAGCTTGACAGTTACCACCTGCTTCAGCCGCCAACTTGATCAAAGCATTAGTTTTCGGATCCCGTGAGCTTGATATGACATACGTCAACGATAACCGAACCCTGCTTCATCGCTGCAACCATCTGCAGACGGCCGTGAGCCGCAATAAGTCACTCATCAGTTATAACCAACCTCGTTCGTAATCAGCTTAGGAGCAGGTTTTCCTGGAATCAGCGCGGTCGTTACTACGATGTCAACCGCTTTGCATTGTTCCATGAACAGGGCCATCTCTGCCTCGATGAATTCCTTGGACATTTCTTTGGCATAGCCACCTGCTCCGCCACCTTCCTCTCGGATATCGACTTCGAGAAACTCAGCACCAAGAGACTGCACTTGCTCGCGAGCAGCAGAACGAGTATCAAAACCTCTGACAATGGCGCCAAGCCGACGCGCCTATCACAAGTTTGATTTACTTTTCCCGAAATGTAGGTTCAGATCAGAAGGACAAACCGTTGCAATTGCACTGAGTCCAGCGACCCCCGCGCCAATGATGAGAACTTTACCAGGAGGGACCTTGAATGTAGGTAAGACGCGTGAAACTGCACGAGAAAGCGGCCTACCTTTCTGTAACGAAGAATTAGAGGCACCTACTACTTCAGGAGATAGATGTACTTACCCCGCTGCCGTAACCTGACCAGTTAGATATCGACCAAAATGATTAGAGGCTTCTAAAACAGCCTTGTAACCTGCAATATTGGCCATAGAACTGACCCGAGGGCACTCAAATTTGAGTTCTGAATGCAACCTTATGCTCACCTCAGGGCATCGAATGTTTGTGCACGCGAGATCCGCGGAATCATGTCCATTGCAAATGCGTTTACGTTGCGTGAAGCCAGTTTGTCGACGAGTGATTTATTCTGCGCAGGGTATAGGAAAGAAATAACCGTACTGCCTTCTTTCAAGGCGGGGGCCTCCTCCTCTTGTGAAGGAGGTCGAACTTTTAGCAAAATGTCCGTCTTCTTGTAGAGCTCTTCTTTGGAGACCAAGGTAGCGCCAGCCTTGATGTAGTCTTCATCCAAGAATTGCGCTGCGGCACCTGCATTCCTTTCGACCAAAACACTGCCGAAGCCTTTCTTCTTCAGCAGGGCAACATTCTGAGGTGTAAGAGACACGCGACGTTCATTAGGATACGACTCTCTTGGTGCGCCAACGGTCAGAGTAGAATAAGGAGTGCCTGTGATATCAGGATGCCATATATCAGTCGCGCCGCATTGGGTGATGCAGGCCGTGACACACCAGATCCCTTCTTTGTCTCTGAGGCCGACGAAGATTGGTTTCTATGGTATAAGGACCAGTGGAATGACCGGATGCCTTGGTTGAAGCGCGTCAACAAGTGGTCCAGGGACTGTGTTGATCGCCCAAACCTGAAATAAGCGGTCTAATTGCTGTGCTGCGCAGTGACTGGCAGCTTCTTGCTGCCACAGACGGCCTGCAGGCCGACATGGACATGGTCGCGGTTCAAGAAAACGAATATTCACAGGATAACCCTACGAGCGAGGCGGAGTTGTAGATGCTAGTTTACATAAAAGTATCACCCACCCAACTTCTCGATCTAGCCGGTATCGGACGGACGGACCCGCACCCGAAACATTCCGTGGAAGGCAACAAGACTAGTCGTAACATACCGTGAGCTTGATTCGGATCGATGCATGCAACTACTATCAGCTTAAAATGTTTACGCTCAACATACAGACGACTAATCCACCCTGATGAGTGAGTCCTCCATGTCCACGAGCGCACGAGTGTGAGGATGTTCCCACAAGGCCTTGCCTGCCGCGTCTTCGATGGGAAGAAGTGGCCGTCGAGGGTTGCCTCCATACCCATACAGTTTGTCTAGCAGAAACTTGGTACCAGCTATAGAAGACTTGGCAATCGTAGCGTCCGCCTTTGAAACTATTCCTTGCAACCTCTGAGCTTCGTCGAGAAGCTTTGGATCGGTTTTGGACTTCTCACTCAATTGGAACAGCTTCACAATAGTGTGCTGTCATGAGAGTGATGCGATCAATATCGTTTTCCCGCCATGTTCGCCTGCTTACCGGTGCAACATTTGCAAGGCCTGTGATGGCACCGTGGCCGTTGGCATACGCGCTTGGGAGGAGAATATCTGTGAACCCCCCCAAAACAAGGAAAGGTGCGTTCTTGTTCTTTCTGGGATGAATGCCAGGAAATGTCGGGTCGGAAACAGTAGCGGTGATGCGGGCCAGCTTTCCTACATCGCCACACCTATGATTGAACAATTCATTAGCTTCGGCGACAGCATACATCGAATCTCAGCAACACACGTGAGCTTGACCCCAGCTAGATTGGGGCACTCCACAGCGAGTTCGGTTATAAGTTCAGAGTCTAGGTTGATCCCCCCAGCAGCTCCTGGATCTAAAACAGCAAAACGAATCAGCAATGTCTCGTGTGCGCGGGATTCGTGCTCACAGTTGTACACTATGACGGGAATCGGACTCTTCTGGCTCAGATCTGTCCAAAAAGTCTTGAGCGCTTTCTTGTCTCCAGCGAGTGCTCCAGCAAAGTATCCGCTGCAGATGGCAATAGCGCAATCTGCGCCTGCCTCAGCTGCTTCAGTCGCGAATTCTATGCACTCTCGTGTGCTACCAGCGCCAATTCCAGATATGATGGGGACAGTATCAAAACCTGCACTATCAAGTACCTGTCTTGCCGTCTTGATCAACATCGATCGCTCTGCGTGTGATAAATGGATTGCTTCGCCCATCGAGCCTGACAGGACGGGTCGAACGCCAGCCAAAGCCATTCGACGGATATGTTTCTCAAACGCATCGACATCTATTCTTCCTTTTGAGTAGTATTCCATAGCCGATCAGCGCTACCAACCAAGTTCCTCGGATTCTGGTAAGAAGAACGTTGGAATAGGAGCGTAGATGCCTGTAGTCAATCGGCGAGTTACAGGGGAGTGATTTGACATGTTAGAGATAGAGCAGCCTTGAAAGGGAATGTGTTGGACGACTCACTGCATATTACCGCCGCGGTTGTCTTACGTGCCAGAGGAACGCTGGAACAAACCGAGTTTTATTGATCCTGTCTATCGACAGTCTCTAATCGAGCAAGAACTTCCCTCTCCCAAGTCGTCCAACCATCTTCGTCTCGTTCACCCTCGTCTTCCAGTGCCTTCTCAAAGACCTCCCAGGGTACACATGATTTGTCTCCTTCAGTTTCAGGATCCAAGGCAAACTTTCCTTGACGAGACCGCGTCAAGGTGACCACGTGTGCGGCAGAACCAAGCGCACGACCGACATCGTGAACAATTGAACGAACATAGGTGCCCCCAGAGACTTTCATGTTGAGAACAAACGCCGTCGGGACCTGTTCAGTATGCTCCTCAGGGTTTCCCTGTACGACGGGATCGGCCCCGACAGATTTCAGCGTTCTTTCCATGGCAGCCTTCTGATCTGGCGTGAACTCCTTCTGTGGCCATCGAAAGCTGTGATGGCTCCCCTTCCAGTCAACAAGTTCCAGTGAGTGGACGGTGACCTTTCTCTTTTCGATGGGCCGAGGCAATGGTATGCCTTGGCGGGCATATTCGTACAATGGCTTACCGTCCATCTTGAGCGCGGAGAATCTGCGCACGGTTGAGTGGTGAGAACGGAGAATCGGGACATGGAACGGACATGGGCGGTGTCTGATCTACTTCGCCTCTGAACTGGTCGAGGATCGCCTCCACTGCCTCCTTGGTAATATGACGCCATGGGGCTTCACGGACACGAGACCCCTCACAATCATAACTGTCTGTCTCGCAGCCCAAGAGAGCGGTGGTCCTGTACTCCTATGTGCCCTGGGTGAATACCGCGAAATGGATTGTAGTCCAAGCATGGGATACCTTGACACAGTCCAGAAAGCCGGCGAGCCGTTTGGTGCCCTTTCCGACACCAACGACTGGATTGGTCACTATTGTATCGATGGGGAAGATGATACAGATCGTACCTAGTACGCCATCAGCGAGCGGGTCCAGTGTTCCGCCCTGGCCAATTTTGACAATATTGTTTCTCCTTTTCCTGCTACCGTTGGATCGCGACCGGTCTTCTAACTTGCTGGCGTCGACAAATAGACGCGACTTATTGACGAGCCGCTTTATGTCTTCGAGAACAGACATCGAGGTTGGTCCAGAAGGTTTCGCTACTGCAAATAAACCAGACAAGGGCAAAGCGGGGAGGACGACCCTCGGCATCGTCGTGGACGGCGCAGAGGCGGTTTGCGTCCGTCCATGCCTATTGCCTCCGCTAGTCACTCAGCGCTTCATACTCAGCGCTCCGGCAATGGCGAGTTACTTGCAAACCGGGTTGAAGACACATCAACGTTGAGTCATACGCGAGGCATCGGATCGCCCCATTGCTGGCATCGGCCTGCTTGTTTCAATCCTGGAAGATTCCCGCCATGAGGGTCCCTCAATCACAGCTTAATACTTCCGTTTCCATGGGTCATCCCTGGTATGTAGTGTGTGTACTGCGGCCCGATCTTGCGGTCTTATAAGGTACCCCAGGCCCTTCCCGACGGGCTCTCGTCAAGCCCATCATGGTCGACGAACTAGAGACACCGCGTGGCTCGCCCACCTTCAAAACTAAAGAGCTCGACGATAGCGGAATTTCAGAGGCTGAACGTCTCGCTCTCGAAGGCTCCGTCTGGTGGAAACTCGACAGATGGGTTCTCCCAGTCTGCACAATCTTCTACCTGCTTTCTTTCTTGGTACGTTCGCTAGCGACTTCTGTCATCGTTCAATTTTTGAGGGCCCGTAGGATAGAAGCAACATCGCAAACGCCCGTGTGGCTGGCATGCAAACGTCCCTCAAAATGTCCAATTACGATGTACGTTGGCTTGCATTACTCATCTGGCCTGTTCCCGGCTCATCAGAGCGTAGTATACCATGGCTTTGACAATCACGTATATGTGAGTAACAACTTTTTGCCACAACGTGTACCCGTTTGAATGGCGCGTAGTCCCTATATTGCTGCAGAATTCCCCTCGAACCTAGTATTGAAGGTATGTTCAAATGGCACTGGGAGTGCGGTTTGTCTCACATTTTATTAGCGCGTTGGTCCCAACCTTATGCTTCCTGCCATGATCACTATGTGGGGTATCGTTGCCACTTTTCAAGGTAAGCAGGTCATGGTCACCTTGGATTAGCACATTGACTCAGGTCACTTTTAGGCTTCGTGCACAACTATTCAGGGTTGCTTGCTTGCCGATTCTTCTTGGGATTAGTAGAAGGTTTGCGTTTGTATACATCCGTAGCATCCTCCGTTCAACATTAGCTCAGGTGGCCTTTTCCCCGGTCTTGTTCTATACCTCTCGTTCTTTTATCCGCGCAGGAGACTGCAGATAAGGCATGTGACGAGCCACCTTTTATATACTTCTAACCTTTCTCTTTTTGACAGGATAGCGACTTTTTTCGCCTCAGCCTCTTTATCAGGCGCTTTCTCCGGCTTGCTCGCTGCCGCCATTGATAACTTGAACGGAAAGGGAGGCAAGCCCGGTTGGGCTTGGATATTCATCCTTGTAGGTGGTCACACTACCTTGAGATTTTTCACTGATTTCCATCCCAGGAAGGAATATTCTCCTTCTGCTTTGGAGTCATCGCCTTTTTCCTGCTCCCTCGCTCGCCTGAGCGAGTTCGCTTCCTCTCGCCAAACGAGCGGTCATATGTGATCTCGGTACTTAAAGAGGATGGAGCCGTGTCACAGGACGACGAACAAGACAATTTCAACTGGAGAGAAGTTGCTGAATCGATAAAATCACCACATGTCTGGTTCCTTGCCGCCATCCTGTTTTTCAATGGTATGTGTGAGTGCCCTTGGCTAACGTGGGCTCACTTTCCACGCACAGGCGTGACCTTGTACGGGCTGGCTTAGTGAGTTTTTGTTTGTCACTTTGACTATTTGCACCAACTCTGGATGGGTAGTTTTGAACCCACGATTGTGGCTGATCTTGGTTATGCGGGCAATCGTGCTCAGCTCATGAGCGTACCTCCATTTGCTACTGCATTTGTTTGTATGTGGTTAAATGTGGACGCTATTCATGACACTCACCACTCTCAATGATAGGCTCGTTGATCTCCTCATACGTGGCGGATCGTTATCGCTGTCGTGGATTAACAATCATATTCTTTTCCACCTTGGCGATTATAGGATTCTCCATGTTTTATGGTACGGTTTTCCCAATGCTGCGACTCACACCGTTGACTTGTCTATAGCAAGCAAATCATCGCATATCCGCTATGGTTCCCTTTTCTTCTCCATCACCGGGAGCTACTGCACCGCGCCCCCACAGGCGACGTGGGTGGCCAACAACAGCACACCGCATGTTAGGCGAGCGACCTCTCTCGCGATTGCGTTCATCATGACCAATGCAGGTGGCATCCTCGCCACTTGGCTTCTTGGCATGTTGTCACCGGCTCCAAGCTACACTGCGGCGGCGATAACGTTGATCGTCATGTCCATTCTCATGGCTGTGTTTGCGACAATCAACCTCATGTATCTTGCGCGAGAAAATCGTTTGAAAGCCCAGAGGAGGCGGGAAATGACAAAGGAAGAAGAGCCCGCCATCCTTGGGGATCGCAGTGCATGGTTCATCTATAGCCTCTAGGGCCGCCATTGGGGTGTTTGTCATGTAAAGCTAATCGACGTTTCGCGATGTTATTAATATCCCAGGACAGAAGGGGCTGGCATCCGAGCATCTGTATTTGTATGGCTTTGAGAAACTTATGTTCGCTTAATTATGTAATGACAATGTGAAAACCAGCGGGAACGACAACAAGCGTGTGTAAGTAAAGTTTGTGCTTTAAGAAACAGCCTTACCTTCTCATAGTTTCAGCAGACAAATGATGAAACTTTATAAAAGACCCTCATACTATGTTCCCACTGATCCAAGCCCCCCCGCAAATACAGTGACTCGCCCACATCTTCTCCCAGGTCCGCCACCTCAAGGAGACGTGCCCCGCAACACTCGCCTCCCCACCGATCTCCGATCTATACCCGCATCGGAGACACAACAGCCCTGGGTTGTGCCGTATCAACATACTTTTGGTCACCACGTCCCTGTTTTGCTCTGTCCCGTCCTCCTCAGATATGGATAAATGTGCAAGTCCATCAACGAGGTCCGCAGCCTTGATAAACAAACGCGGCTTGTCGACGGCTGTAGACGTGTACAGCATATGTACCACTTTCCGTAGAAACAAGTATTGAGCGGGGACTGGGTGGCATTTTGATAGCGATAATCTCGCGTCATCCGCTGTCACAAACATTTGATCAAGGGACTGGCGGCATTTGGACCGGAAATATCAACTTACCGGGAATCTCTTTCACACCAGGGAGTGTGCCTCTTAATATCTCTTCTATGCCCCTGAGATCAAGACCCGAGCAATCGATAGCGTCCATAAGAATATCCCGCGCCATCTTGGAGTTTTCTCCTTTGGGCGTGAGTGTAACTAGTGTGCGATAGAATCTATTCACATGCATTATCACTCCGAGCAGATTCGGTAGGATAAATGGATGAGTGAGATGGAGCAAAATAGGCGAATCCAAAGGCGACGAGAAGGGGGAGTGCTTGTCCCCTAGAACAAATCAGCCGCTTCATAACAAGTGCAAGACTGCGCAACGTGCCGTTTAAGGTCAAGGTGTCTGGGTCGTCAACAGGCTCAAGTTTTGGTTGAAACTCGTTCGTACTTGGAATTATGTCGGTTGAATCAGCCGCAAAAAAACATTCCTTGACGAGCCTCTCTAGAAAACCGACTGCCCACACTGATAGACTAACGAGCTGCCAAATAGCCTCTGGTTAGAATTAGTCAGTGTGATTATATTCACCGCAGAAATCATGTTGCCCTACCCAGATCGTATCCATTGGGCTCCTTGTCGGGCTCCTTACAGTCTTCGAATGCAGCAAGGCAGGCTACCACGGAACACATGTCGTGTGCGTTCCTCCAAAGAGACGACAACAACTCTTTCTCGTCAGGGTCTGCGACCTGTCGCGCTCTTGTTCTTGGAAGTGGGGTAACAAAATGGTTATAGAAAGTACAGGATCAACTAACCTATAAAGCTCAACACTTGCTCCTAGAACGTCTGCAACACTAAACGTGCCAACTACGCCAGCTTGTGCGTTTGTTTCGGACGCTAACCACACCCCTCTCAGGGCGTCTGCAATGGCGCTCAACGACAACGCAGGGGCGGCGAGGATATGGGCGACGTCGGCTATCGATCTGCGTAACTGGAGAGAAGTAACAAGCATCACGGAAAGAGGCGGGATGTTTCTCGGGGCAGGATCTGAAAATTGTGAGGATGATACTGTCACAAAAATATGAGGCATGCGCACCCCCGGATACCGGTATACTTGTGAGTTGCCTAGGTAGTGTATGAATCGACATTTTACACAAAGCAACTGCACACAACAGCACTTGGTTTCTGGAGGCAACCATATTCACCGGCCCTGGGACACGAAAAATTAAACGTATGGCGTAGCAGTAGTGAAGGCACCCACAGTCCATCCCTGCTCTACTTGTTGGTGCCATGATTGGCAACTGCTCCCAGTCAGGATCGTCATCAAGGTCAGGCCTGCGAAAACGATTCATTACGTCAGTAAGCCAATGTATGTCTGTCTTGGCAGCGTACAGTCGTAGAATGGCAATGTTACCGACCGCTACTTCCTTTGTCTTCTGGCTGTAGCGGGACACGGGACCACCACCATCTGCCAGCAATGCTATTAGACCACTCCTCCGCCCATTATTGGGGGTCCATGCCGAACACGAGAGCGCGAAAACACGTGGAAAAAAAGAGCGCTCTCCAACTTGTGTGGGAGCCTAGCCAAATGTGTCAGCGTTCGCCAACAAACCCCATAATGAATAGTACCCAAGCTGACTTTGTCGGTGTGTGTGGCGGTAGTGTGCGGGAGAGAACGTACACTACGACAGTCGACCTTGGAATTGTGTTGTCTGATAAGCAACTGACGTCAGTTGCCTTCCAAGAATGCACGGAAAGGTGCGGTCTTACATTCCTCAAAGTCCAGAAAGGATGCCACCAAAAACGTTGACGAAAGTTCTGCAGGACGTATTGATTGTTTGTCCCGCTTAGGTGAGGTTTTAGGCGAGGCTGCGGGGTCGGGTCTTGAGGGTGGAGAGCAAACGAATGTGAGGCTGTTGACGTGGGGAAAGGGGTGATAGAGTGGTGAAAGTGGTTGACTGACGAGACCTGGAATTGCGAATCTATGTTTGAACATCCGGCACACGAGAGACGATAATCGAGATCATACTCGTACATGCTCCGTCGAAGCGGAGTTTGACTTCACATATCTCGATTATTTGTTCTTCCGCCAGTGCACCCCATTCTAGCGACGGGACATGTTTCTCCGGAGATGGGTTCGGCGAAGTCGGTATGTCTAACGAAATGCCAAGATCGAGATCGTCATGAGCGGCCGGTTTCAAGCTGTCAGAGGTGGGAAACCGCTTAGATCTCATGGCGACTAGGATAGAGGACTCTGACGCAAACAGGAGGGTAAGGTGGCAGACTAGGACGAAAACGAAAGAATTTACCGCCGTATATGAATGCGATAGCGGCATGGACACACAATCTCGAGGTCTTGGGACCGGACGGGACATCGTGAATAGGGCCGAGTGGTTGACCTTCGATCGTGAAATAAGGCTGAGTTAAAGAACAGACCAAATTTTGGAGGGGCCGCATGTAGGTGCGTAGATAGCAAACATGAAGTTGATGCGCCTGGGTCACAAGCAGAAGAGTTGGATTTGAGACAGGTGTAAGCGGGCCGCGAGGTGGAAGGCGAAACGATGAGCCATCTGCAGAGATCGACCACTGATCGAGGTGAGTGACGAGAGTTTTAAGTTAGCATGAGATAACGGACCTCGCGTTCAGTACCCGCCCAAGCAGATGTTATGACGTCGGCACCACGGGGGAATGACCAGTATTCTTTTACGAACCAGGCATCTACACAATGCCCACGAGTCCAAAGACAGGCGATACCGTCAGTCTGGTGGCCAGGGAAAAATGCGAACAACCAGCTGTCGTTCGGGGATACGCTAATGACGGTTGGTGGTCCATAAGAAGAGGGAGCATGGATGATTGGATCTGGAGATACCACCAAAAATTGTTTTGAAGCAGGGAAGAGACGACCAATGATGACTGGCTGAGTCGGATGGGGAGTATATATTATGGAAGAACTAGACCAAGTAACGGGCCTGGAACACAAGAGCCTAGTCAAGACCGGTACGTGTGGGGGGGACAGACGACACACCTGCGAACATCCTCGACGAGAGGATGCAAATCCCACCAGTTTGTCCGCCATCTGCCGTCGTCATTAGTGACCTTGCCTTTGGTAGGAGAACCTTTGGATTCCGAAGTCGACATGCACGTCACGTCAAGGGAACGGGCCAAACAAGTGCCAACCGAGGGCTCTTTATCGTTCCAACATGTCCAGGATTCTGCAGACGTCCGTGATGGTGCATGAACAGTGCACAGAACTCGTCGTTCAGTCGTTTGCAGACCGCATCCTTGTACTCGTCACCCAGATGGGCAAAGTGGGTTCTATGGTATGCTCAGATCTGCACCCTTTGGACGACATGCGATGATTGGTGCATAGATCCAAGTCTCCATGCCATCGACGACAGATCTACATATCCATGCTTTACTGAATGCGTCGGAACTGCCATCTCCTTCACCTGCCATACAGCTGACGCCAATCTTTGGGAGTGCGCCATCCGCCGACATGCAAACGCTTTACTCGCTGTACGCAGCACAGATTGCAACGCTTGTTTGGTTAGCAAATGAAGGCGAACCTCGCAGTGTCATTGTAGGGATTGCGCTCGAGAAAACAAGGCAGGACGAGAGGGAGCAAGAGACTTTTCATACAGTGATGCAAACACTCAAGACCCTCCTATCCAACTAGGGTTAGGGTTAGGACTAATTAAAAAAATTTAAAAAAAGTGATGGCCTGCCCAGCCAGAGTGGCCATGGCAGGACAGGAAAATATTGAGACAGTGCATGAGCCGAAGCCCATACAAGCCATAGTTACCCTCTGTAAAGGACAGGGTCGCCGTGCTATGAAGGGTCCCTACAGCCCGCACACCCAGGTACGTGAGAGGGCATGCGCCATCAAGGTAAGTATGAAGACACAACTTGGCCAACACTAGCTTATATATATTTCAGGACATCGCGCACGGACCATCACTTCTTAATAAGGCGCCTCGCTTCTTTTTCCTTGTGCATTTTCCACCGGATAAGCGCACCCAGCCGTTGATCGGGGGGTGGAGCAGTACGAGGATTAGTCTCGTAGAGGTAGTAAGCCAAGCAGCCCGAGAACACGCCCAGCACTGGGTCGAGGCCACTGTTGGATGGTCAGTGCGCTGGCAGATATGAGGACAGCACGCGAACCGTGAAAGTAAAACTTGGTGCGACATGAGTGAACGCCGAAAAATGCCGCGTCACGGAACTGTCGGTTATGGCTCTTAAAATTCCGCCTCTGGTCCTTTTCCTCCTTCCGTCTTCCTGACATGTCCGCCGCAGTCACCCTCGAACGCCAGATCCGTCCCATCTATGGTTCGTCTATTCCTCTTGCCACCGCCCCGTCTTGACATCTTTATGCAGAGGCTCTTGACACCGGCTCTAACAAATCGGCAATCGTCTCTTGCAACAAGCTACTCAAAAAGTACCCAAACAATCTACTAGTCAAGGTGGATTTTTATGGCTTGTCCCCCACACTCGTTCCTCACTTGTCCTCATATTTAGTCCCTCAAGGCCCTTGCTCTTGTGCGCTCCCAAAAAGTAGAAGAGTCCCTCATCCTGTGCGATGAGGTACTTGCCGTCAAACAATTGGATGACCCCACCATCTCTGCTATGATGCATGTCCTAAAGGGTCTTGGAAGGAGTGCGTCTTTCTCTCACCTTTTCTACTATCTTCACATCACTCTCTTCAGTCACTGACATGGTCAACATGTTTGAGGATGCCTATAAACAACAACCACTGAACGAAGAATACGGCGCCCAGACATTCTTTGCTCATGTGCGCACCGCGAATTGGAAGTCTGCACAACAGGTACATCTCCGCATTCACTGTTATCGATCTCTCACACCGCTTCCTAGGTTGCTACAAGAATGAACAAACAGTTCCAAGAAGATCGTTACTTATATTGGAGCGTTATGGGTGCGATCCTTCAGGTCTGTTGCCCGCGTACATTCGGTTGCAAGCTCAAACTGCTATTCTCAGGCCAGTGACCCATCAACATCCCCAAGCATGAAGACGATACTGTACAAGCTTGCTCATAGGCTGGTCACCTCATCGCCGTCGCCATCCTACCTGACTGCCGATCGCTTCCACATGCATATCAGCATCCTGAAGGAGTTGGAGTTGTACGACGAAGCAACGACACTTTTAGAGAGCGATGTCGGAAAAACAATTTGTTCAACCAGTCTCGCATGTGATCAGGTACGCCGAGAGATCTGGCGGTGTAGACGCTTGCTTGGAGATGAAGGAAAACGTGCCCAACAAAAAATATTGAACGGGTCGGTTCGCTCTTTGCACGCGATGACCAAGCTGATGGTTTACTTAGTGACCGAAACTGGTTGGAATTCTTGTCCATCCTTGATTCAACCTTTGCATCAATCTCATCTCAGTCAGAGGGGGCAGTCACAGAAGAACAGAAAAGTGAATGTCTGGACAACATGCGGAAATCCCGCGCATTCTTTACCGAGGTGGCACAGAAAGACGGTGCAAAGAATCGAGCAGCGCCTCTAGCGCTACTCGAGCTGGAACATCGCACCTTTAAGCTTGGTTTCTCAGGTCAGTTCTATGTCGTTCTAATTTCTTACTCGCAAACACTCAAACTTCAGGTGACAATGTGGTTGTCGGTTCGATGGAGAACTATTTCAATGAATTCGGTGATAAGGCGTGTTGCTTTGAGGACTTGATCAGTTTTCTCGGTTTGGAGACTACATCACTTGATCGGTGGAAAGCATTCCTTGCACACCACCAGCCATCCTTCGTAAGCACCGTCCGTAATTACGCGGTAATAAGTTCTTTTTTCAATTTCCAGCCCCAACTCAGGCGTCCGTGGGTGACCTTCAGCGAATAATTAACGTCCGGAAGTTCGAACGCCACATCCTTCTGGATTCGGAGATCTCGGTCGAGTCTGAAATTGCCCTTGGGATGAAGTACCTTGAAGAATACCTTGATGGCCTTGCACTCGGGGGAGACCTGCCGGTCACCGAGCTTCAGCCCGCGGACGACTTGGTTCTCCTGGCTGCAAACGCTTTTGTATCGGTTTGGACGCTCAACCAATCGGAGGACGCTCTCTACCAGGCAGCCACGATCCTAGAATATGGTCTGAGCAAGAGCCGCATGTCGTTTCAAATGCGTATAATGCTTGTTCGGATTTATCGCATTCTCGGTATGTGGATCTGGTTTGTGATTTTATTGAGTTATTGACCTTTGGGTAAGGTGCACCCTCACTTGCATTGGAGCATTACCGCCAAATGAATGTCAAACAGGTCCAGAACGATACATTGTCACACCTCGTTCTTACTCGTGCATTGACATTTTCCCTTGCTGCTTCTGGGGATCTGACATACCCCTCGGAATGCTTAGAGTCGAGTCAAATATACCTGGCAAGTTCTCAAGAGGTCTGTTCCCTCATAGTGCTGGTGTCATCCTTTCCTAAGTTTGTCTAGACCTCGGACTTCATCGTTCGTTCGTTTACTGCGGAGAAATACACCCAAATTCCGGACTTCATCGACTTCGAGGACAGACTGGAGAACTCTCTTCAGAGGGATGTCGTGAAATTGGAACACGTCCGTATGCGTCTCACACATGAGCCATTAAACACGGATATCATAGATATGGAACTAATAGAGCTCAAGTTCATGTTTGACCGCGGTGCGTCCCTACGTATTCTTATCAACCATTTTGATTTGACTTGACAATATAGCCCACTACGACAATCGCGATTTCGTTATCATTCCCAACTATCAACCATATAGTAAACCAACTTTTAACAACCAGACTTTGTTGTTTGGGTCATCGACTGGCGTAAGTATTAATGATTGTACCGTGCCCAAAGATCTGAATGCCATTACCTTCAGCAAGGGTGGTTGTGGTGTTTCTTAAAGATCTACATCCGTGCATTCCAACACGCCAGCGATTTGGATGATATCGTCGAAGAAAAGTTGCTCGTAGGTGATCGGCCGAAAAAGAGCTCAGACCCTGAGGCACAATTACCCTTACAAGAGCGACTCGCCTTGAGGAGATCAGAGGAGATCGCAGAGGTATTAATCCTTCATTTGGCTTTTGCGTCAATGCTGACACTGTATTCAGTTGACCTCTGAAGAGACTCAACTGCTGGAGTGGGCAACCGCCCTTGGCGATTGGCTTGAACCTTACCACAACTATGTTCGACCTCCGCCGGCCGTAGTATTGGCTGAGGCTTCAAGGCAAACTGAACTGAAGACCGGGTTCCCGTTACGTGGCGTTGACGTCCATACTCACAACGGTGATGCAAATTGCCACTCCAAAAAGGATGAAGAGGCGCCTGCTATCAAGGAAGCACCACATTTACTCGGTGTTTTCTTCGATACCATACTCTCTCGCTTCAAGGATATGTTAGAGTCGAAAACTTCCGTGTCAGAGCTGTTACACATCGCTACAATCGCGCAGGAGGTATTTAGTTGCTTGTCTGTTGGGTTTGTGCACCAGGGCCAACGTATTCCTCTAGGCATTCATTCTCTTTACAATCGAGACGATGCGTTTCAAGGCTCCTGCCGTGGTCAAAATCCACAAACTTGGAAACGTCAGTAGTAGTGCGAACCTATTCATTATTCCCTGCTAATGGATGAATTACACCATAGCTTGTCTCTCAGTTCAAGGATATTCGGTTGAAGGCTGGTTATGCATTGAAGGAGATGTCGGCTGCATTGACGAAAACTGGCGAAATTGAGGGTTCCATGGAGCGTCGCCGAGCCTTCGTGCAAGGTTGCAAGGCTGTGACTACTAAACAGGTTCATATTCAATTTATTCAAAAGATGTTTTGGACACTAACACATTTATGTGGGCATCCCAGATCACTCATGACTTTGTTTTGAGCGTTGCCAAGAGCGTGACAGACTCGCGGAAGAGGGTACTTGAAGGGGTTGGGAAGGGAATGGCAAAGCTCAACGCCGCACATGGGCAACCATAAGACCCGCTATTATATTACTGCATGCATCATCAGCCCCACTCATCCTGTAGATACAACGCACCTAGGCATACCTGATCTAATCACAATTTTCACGCAATAACACACAGGCGTGACGTGACGTGACACTGTGACATTTCGCGTCATAACGCGTCTCGTCGGGAATCTTTGCTTCAACCACCATCATGAGTCAACGTGAGTCGACATCAAGATTGCTATTCAGTCGACTTAACCAATTAATACAGTAGGCGACAACAACTACTATAGCGGAACACCCGGAGGCTATATGACGACTGGCTCACCCTACGGGGTGCCAGGTAGCCCAGGAGGTTTCGCTCGTGTATGCGGGGTTTCTTGTTCTTGTGACATCTTCATTGACTTTCCCGTTCAGAGAAACGAGACGGCACATTCATTACGCCCTATGACAATCTACCAGCTTACTCAAGCCAGCCAAGCACACACAGATGCTGACTGGGTCCTTGGCGATCATGAGATTGGACAAGTGAGTGGCTGCTTTGGCCAAACTTGAGAAGCTTATCGATCCCATTATTCAGGTTACCGTCGTAGCATATATTGCCTCTATACAAGCACAAGCGACAAATAGTCAATATGTCCTTGATGATGGCTCCGGCAGAATCGAAGCTCGTCACTGGACTGACTCATCTATGGAGGACGAATCGGAGAAAAAAGGCATTGTGTGAGTTTACCTTCTCTAGAATCGTCCCCCGACGAGCTGCTGACCTTTATAGCGAGGGCGCGTATGTGCGGGTCTTGGGAAGTTTGAAGACCTTTGGCAATAAAAAGTACATCAACACGAATCTTATTCGACCGATCGACTCACCCGCTGAGATCTACTTTCATCTTCTGGAAGCTATGACCGTCACCATGATATGGGAGCGTGGCCCGGTGAGTCAGTTCATGCTATATGGGCCCAACTTCAACTTTCGCAGCCACCACGAGCGGGCCAAGAAGTAGCGCCAAGACAGAATGGGGCGGGTCCGAGCACCGCATATTCAGCTCAGCCCTCGGCTTCTAACGATCAGCTTGCGCACTTGCCAGCGTTGCATCGTTCTATAATGGAATTCATGCAGAAACAGTCGGCTCCTAACGAAGGTATCCATGTCGGTGCTATCGCCCGTGCGGTGGGTGGAGATGCCGTGACAATAAGGTATGTCCATGCAAGGCTGCTACTACTCATATCTGACTTGGCCATTCAGCGACGCGCTCGACAAATTGACGGATGATGGGCTCGTGTATTCTGGCGCAGATGAATCTCACTTCTTGCTCGTTCAGTAAAGTACACATGCTGAGATGATCCTGTATGTTATGTAACGGCTATTAAAGTGGTATGTGGCATGGTTTGTGATGCACTTGAACACCTGGATATTGTGGCACCCCAGTGGTCCGTCGAATTGAAATTACATAACGCTGAACGTTCATGTCGAGCAGCAATGCGTTCTTTTCTAGTAAAATTCCCCACCCACTAGTGCAAAATCTGCCCAACAATGTCTCAGCTCCACGATGAACAAACTGTTGCTGACACACAATATGCTGAATGTACGGCATCACACAGCGAAGCCTGGAAAGATATCATTCGTCCCGTAACTATTTTCCAATTACTTGGAGCGGAGACCTCGCCAATTTTCGAAGACAAGTCTTTGGTGATTGATGGAAGAGGGTTTGGTGCTGTGAGTGCATAAATTGATGAGGTCTGAGAATCTGCTTGAATTTGGTCACGCAGGTTATGCTTGTTGCCCATGTAATAAGGGTAGACTCGGACCGTCCAGCGGGAATAACCTACCACCTCGAAGACGGAACGGGGAGGATGTATGCTATGAAAGACCTTGACAGTCTTCGCTATGATTTAGGGCTAGAGGCAGAAGAAGAAGAAAGAGCCCAATCCAAGGCCTTGTGAGTCCATATTTCCATCTTCCATGTGCACCTCAACATTTGATTCTTGAAGTGAGCATATGTATGTCGAGGTCGTAGGTACTCCACAAAAGGGAGGCCCAAAGTGGGGTCCAAGGATCAAGATTATATCCATACAGCATGTTCATGATTACCATCAAGTTGTGCACCACATTCTGGATGTGATTCATTGCAACATGCTCATCCAGCAAAAGATTCCAGTATGTTGGCATCTCAATGAGGGAAGTGCACTTATTCACATGAGCTAGCCATATAGGTCTGATGTGGGCCCTCCTACTAGCGATAGTAACCAGGGAGATGACTTGGAAAACAACATGCTTGTGGATGATTGCCAAGTCATTCCAACTCCCCAACCCATTCTTCCCAATGTGTTTTCACCTCAGTGGCAGCAGCCATATGTTGCCCTTGAACCTCTTGAAAGGGCAATTGTGACTCAAATGCATCACCACAGAGACCATGGTGTTTCAATCAAAGAGTTGGCACAAAAAATTCAGGGATCATGTGGGTGCACAGAATCCCAATTTGGGTTTGTTCTTGAACTTTGTATTCATGTCAAAGGATTGATAATTGGTCTTGTTATTAGTCTTGCCCTTGAGGCACTTTTGGCAGAGGCATATCTTACAAGTCCACTTGATGATGGGTATGTGGTCCTCACACCAAGATACTAAGGATGATTCCTGTCTTTGTAAATTAATGGCATCAAATTTGCTGGGGTAGCAAAAAGAGGCTGTCAAAGTTTATCTGAGGATGGCAAGTCCTGACAGTGATAAATTGATGTTGATAATACATGTGATGTATGCAGTACAAAATGTATGTAAACAAGCACTAACGGTGTTTGTACTTGGCTTCATTGTCGAGTCGGATGCCAGGATCTAGGGTATTATGCAGTCCCATAAGGGTCTTACTGACCGCTTCGGAGGCACCGATCATCGGCTTCAAGACGGCAATTGGAACTGCGCGTACGACAGCTCTGACCGCTCCCTGCAAGTGAAGAACAGACTGATGTCGGTCTGGAACTTGAGCCCGCAATCTGCAACTCACTTCATGTCCAGATCTCTCGTATACTTCCATTGGCACCGCCAGTATAGTCTGGGCAGCAGAGTGCAGATTTCTTTGTAAACTCCGGTAAGCCGACTGTACTCCTTCTTTAAGGCCGGTGGGTTGAGCAGCATAACGACTGATCCGGTCTTCTTCCGGGCCTTCCGCGTCCTCGTCCTCGTATGGTATTTGAAGGGCTTCGGCTGTGACAGAGTCTTTGAACTGTCCACCTAACACATTCTCAGCTTGTTCCAGGATTACCTGTGTGCCGGTGGCAAGGCGAGCACCAAGCTTGATGGCTTCCATCGCGGTAGATTGGACGAACGCCTTGGTACCTTTCTGTAACCCACGGACGATGCGCCCATCCTTCTTGTATTGCGCAATGGGAAGTAGGACGAGGTCCGCTACCCCCGAGCCGACATTAACCACGGACCGTATTGGAGCTACGCCCGAGATGACATCGACGAGCTGCGTAGCCTTGACATCTGGAGTCCAGAGGTCATTCAGAGTGTCGAAGAAACGTGGCCATCCGGTAATCTAGCAGCACGTCAGCTGGGTATCATTCTCGCTCAGAACGGACGTACGCCATGCAAAGTCAAGTGTCGCAACGTCATCTCTGCTCCGTCGAAATGGAAAAAGTTCATCAGCTCTATTGTTCTGCCGTCCCGCAGTGCTCTATAATCAACACGCCGGGGTTTGTAGTCCAGTTTGATGTCCACCGGAAATACTTCAGCGTGTTCTACGCGAAACGTTTCGTGAATGAGCATGTCATAGAAACAGATGAAGGAAACAAGTTACGGAAGTAGGTCTCGTCCTTCCTTCCCCCGTCGTCAGGAGCTGAAGGGCTATCTGAATCTTGGAAGGCAAAAAATTTCTTCAAGAAGTCGAGGGCATCCTGGTCAACGTACAACCGTAGAGGTAATATCTTTGCCTAGGGATAAGGTTTTCCACGTTAGCTATAGCCTCTTGGTGAAGAATCAGGGCTTACGCGGAGCCGTGCTTCTTCTGCAGAATGCGATGGAGAAGGGCGAACACTCAACAACTCGACTCGTGCCATATTGGAATCAGTCTCCCTGACATTCCCTCGAGAATCGGATCGCATGTCAGTAAGAAACTTCTTCCATGTCGATGTCTTGATGTGGTCAAGGATCTCGAGATCCTTGACCAAGATCAAAGTGCGTGATACCAAAGTCTCACCAGGGCGATAATTGTCGATCTCTGCATTCAGACCGTACAACCGAATCTCGATCGAAGGTCCTTTGGAACGAATGAGACGCTTTCCATGTACACGTCCAGGCACGATTGGTGGTCGGCCTGGGGAGGTAGGATGCAGGGTCTGCCAAGAGCTCTCGGTCCCAGTGTCAACAGGATCATCCAGTTCATCGTCAATTGCAGCAATGAGAGTATCTGGATCCATACTTTCTAAATCTCGTTCGAGTCCGATATGGAAAGAATTGAAAAGTGTCGCGCTAGTTGCTTCCTCTATAGGTTCTTGTGTTTGCCCAGTCGAAACCAGCTGACGTATACGTGCGAGTCGCTTGCGCATTTCTTTGACTTCCCTCTCAATAATCTTGCGAGTGCGAGGCCAATCGAACCCATCGTGTAAGAAGAGTACTATATCTGCATCGTGGATCCGTACTCGGAGGGTAGTGTCACTGGGGCTACATGAAAGTCAACTGGAATGGCAGATATGGATCAGTCTCTTACTTGTCTGGACCCCGGGCTGTATCGGGAGATATCGTGTCGAAGTAGTGTTCATTAAATGAAAGGGGCTTCAAGATTCGGACTGTTTCGCCACCGATATTCGATACCACACCAAGCTGGCCAACAACAGGAGTACTGCAACCTGTTTGTTCCTCCATGTCAAAATCGTCAAGATCGTCATCTCTGAGCTCCCGGAGACCCGCAGCAGCCCCAAAAGACGCGTCCAAATAGTCTTGGTTAGCCGGCAAATCATCAGATATCATGTCTGCAGAATTCCCAACTTCAGGGATTACCCTAAAGGCATGTTCGTCTAGAGAGGCTATACGCGAATTGAGCCATGCAACCACAATTTGAATGAGGTGTAGGTACCACTCATGTCGTGTTCATCACTGACGATGTTCGGCGATTGCGGAGTTGCCTGAGAAGTGCTTGAATGGGTATCAGTTCGATATTCCGATGTGTTTCCAGTCTCGAGACCACATACTGAACAGTTTCAGAGTCATTTGGGGTGTGAGTCATGTGGGTTATCAAGTTTGTGAGAGCGCTCATAGTGTCGGCACAGAGGTGTATCCGGAGCCTAAACCGTTCAATGAGGACCTACAGATCTTAGTTAAGAACACCTCCGGCCCTCGAAACATTCACGAACGTTGATATTTGGCAGTGAGACAGCATTATCTGCTCGGAAGACGAGCTGAGAATCTGATATCTCGGCGACCAAGGCATAGCCACAGTTCTGAACTACACTTGAGCAGACGGTCTAGCCTCGAAACTGTGACTAACCTTCCAAAAGTTAGGACCACCACTGAAAGGACTTTGAACTACCCCAGTCGATTCGGATGCATCTTGGATGGAATCCACCAAAAAGAGGTGCGATGATAAAATGCTCAATTTGAACACAGATTCAGTAGAGCTCCCCGCTAATTCCGTTGAAAACTCAACCTCGTCAAGGTGAAGCACAGCAGCTCCTGGGTGGCCAACAGCACGTAGACATATTGATACGTCGACCGCGCTCACTGTAAGCCGAGTGCACTCGGATGGTGGGACCGACTCAAATACCTGTAGCCTTGTGTTTATTAGAGTGGAAACGCGATTTGAAGACACTGACTCCTGGTGGTGCCTTAGCGAACACAGCCATGTCTTTCGCGAAACTAACGTCAAGTGGTGAGTGCAGTGTGAAACCCCATAGGGAAAGCTTGATCCCTGATTCTTTAGCGGTCGTTTCCGGGATTACAAGGGACGTCAACTTGCATCCAACCACGTGTCTAGGTGCTGATGACTATAGGGAACACGCTTAGTGTGTGTATAAAATCGAAAAAACAGACTTGCAAGGCTGCGAACTGGGGTCTCGAGCAAGAGCGCATAATCCCCTCCATCGGAGGTGTCCACAACGCAAAGATCCATAATTTTGGCGGTGATTACGCTCGCTTCCTAATGCGCAAGGTTAGACCTGCTAAAATACTATGGCAAATTACACACTTTGCCTTCCGGTTTCAACTCAAGCAATGCGCCAATGTCTAACGCAAATATGTCCAATGGTCGTGTATGGTTGGATCCACCGATTCGCGGCACGAGAAACCTGAGCAGGACTGATAGAAATAGTCTGAATATCATGCTCTTCTCGCAAAAGTAAGGACTTGCCTTCCGTGACGGCAACCTGAATCACAGTTCCGTCGGTATTCTGACGATTAGGTCTTTCCAAAATGATCTCGTCGGGGCTACGCGTTCCACCACGCCGCAATTGTGCGAAGTACCGGCTTCCAATTAGGCTTGGATTATGGCTCGGAATGTTCTCTATCGCGCTATCTGAAGTAGCGAAGCTCCGCTCGATCAACTGAGCCACGTCATCCGCCCAACACTGAACTCCATCAAACATAGCTTTATCCATGACGAGGTTCACCAAAGGAATGTTGACAGTCATTGACAACTGATTCGTGGAGTCGTCCCTTGATTTCTTTATGGTGTCGAGCTTTTCCACTGTGGCAGAAAGGGGCAATGTATCTTGAATGGCTTCCGTGGCCCAAAGTGCGCTAGCGCCAGGCTCGATCTGCTGGGTTGGTAGGAAGCCGAGTATCAAAATGGCGCTGGCCACATTATCCCCAACTGCGGAATAAGCTGCAAGTATCTCTTGCAAGCGTACGTTCAGAATTACATCCGAAACGCTTTCGTCCGAAGAAATCTTTGTTTCCTCCGAAAACCTAACAGATGATTTGGTGGAGGATGTACCGTTGCAAATTGTCAAGCCCCGCAGGTCAAACAACATACAGCCAGACCGCGGAAGGCGCAGGGGAGGAGGAGGACAGCGTACTTCAATCCGGATCATCGAACATGCCAGAGAGAAACTGTAGTCAGACTCATTTGGTACCGTTTTCTATAACAATTTAGGGAAGGAAACAACGAAAAACTAAAGTACAAACCTTTCGTTTGGGCAAAGTTGGCTTCTGTCGGGAAGATTTCACCTTCGAACTCCCAGTTTGCTGATAGTTTATACCCAGATCGAGGTCTTCTAAAACGAGCGCCTCTAGTCGTTTTCGCTCTTCTCTTTTTTCCCTTTCACGGAGAGACATTGGCCGGATCTCGGCGTCTCTTTCCGCATCCGCGTCATCGTCGCTATGTTCAGTTTCTGGTTGACGGATAATTGGAACGTCTGCCCCCTTCGGCGTGAAGATTGCTGCAGATCCAATATCATCAACAAAGTGCACAAGTGAGTTCTCCTTCATAATGGTGGCAAGATCGAGAAACAAGTGAAGTGGCGCCACTTTGATATCTACAGTTTGTAGATGGTCCTTGGACGGCGCTAGCCAACTAAAAGCTTCCATGGCAGGTGGCATTGGTACTTTTTCCTCCGCTGATAGGGGACTGGCTATGAAGGGGTTCGAAGGGCTTGGTAGATCGCTAGCCCTTTGAGATGGTGTGTATGACTTGTCTGCCCTCCTAGATACTGCACGGTTTCTCAGACGCCACGTTGACGGCTTCGCCGAGCCACTCCTAAGGTTAGCTTGGGTCCAGTCAATTACTTCGAGCGTGGGAAGTTGGACGTCCTGTGGTCTCTCCGAGGTGAACGACGGTCGATGGTGCCGAGCAAAATGTAAAGTGGGTAAGTAATGATCAGTTATTAGTATTGGTGTTGCAACATGTGGATCATCTAGAGAAAAAACGGCGTGGAAGGTGAACAGTGAGACGTCCGAAATGACCAGTTTTCCAGAGGTTGACTTGTCCGCCGAGGGGAACGACGAAGCTCGTGGCGTACCAGAAATGGGTGGGTCCGGCGACGGTGTAGAAAACCGTGACGAAACGGAAAGGGCGTCGAGAGACAATCGTACATAGGCGCAACATAATCTTGGTGGTGCAAAGGGTCTGTCATAGAATGCATCAAGAGAACATGACTCCCCCGCCGCTGGTTCTGGAAGTGCAATTACCACAATTCCACGGACAATAGCATTCACTTCCAAGGAAAATGCGGTACGAGGAGTCCCCGACGATGGCTCTTTGCGCGTGGTATGAGAGGGTGTGGGAAGTCCTGACACACACGCATCCACAATGTCCAATAGCAGGCGTAAATGCCGCGAGCGAAAAGCACAGGCAAGGATTCCGACAGTTATAGATAATTGAAAGGTTTCGGCCTCGGGTTTATCTGAAACGAATCCTTCCAAGCCCACTAAACAATCGCCACCATCTTGGACAACTTGCCCAGAAGGTTGATGAGAGGGTGTTTGCAGCGAACAAACTATTGGTTGTGAACCAAACGAAAGTAAAACATCCTCGGCAGGATCACGACGAGGAATTGATAACTGAGGGCGAGTTCGTAGATCCTTTTCGGTGACACCAGTGATTTGTGAAGCTGAAAACGACGCTAAAACGGAGTCCGCCCTGGTAGGGTGTGCATGCCCGGTAGAGATAGCACTTTGATACATGCTGCTCGAAGCGGAAGAGGGGTGCACGGAACTAGAGGGTAGCTGGACAATCGACTGTGACATCATAAGCTGCGTATCTTCATCCAACGAAGATGATGATGAGTTGCGTGATAGTTGACCAACCGGCGAATCACAATGCAGCGGGGAAGACCTTTGAGAAACAGGCGGAGAGAAAGTGATGGTACGTAAATCCCGCGAGGTCACCTTGAGCCCAGAGATAGATACGGTGCGGATTTGTCCGCGAGCTCTGTTCCCTTCCGATGCTGGCTGAAGCCCACTATTCACTTCTGAGCCAGGAGGTGAATCCGTATGGTATGTTATCTCCGCGACGGAGAGTGTAAAGCTAGCCTGTCCGGGATAGACAACAGTGACCTTGGTGTCCACAGCCGAAAACTCGAATTTAGCAAGAAGTCGTTCGATGAGAGTGGCAAAAACCGACACCCCTGCGGGATTGTTGTCATCATGGGGCTCTTTGCGAGACTCTTCAGCACGTGGAACATATCCAAATGGGTTGAAACCGCCAGGTAAATTCTCACTCTCATCTTCAAAGGATGTGCCAACGGAGGGTTTAAGAGTCTGTCGTAAAGTGGCTTCCTCTCGGGGGGTAAGTTCATCATGAATGAAAGTCTCGGCGACGGAGACCACCGAATCAGCGAGGTTTGAGCCGTCTTGAAAGGCTAATGTAGACGATATGGGATGTTCCGACGTTACTTGAAAAGTGAGGTTGAGGGATTGGACGCGACAACCAACGGTAGAAGAAAGAGGGTTTGGGAATGGAACACGAGCAGTCACGCCAGATATGAAACCATCATACAAGGTAAAAGGAAGTCCTACGAGCAGCTGATTGATTGCCTAGAATAACTGTCAGATGAAGACGGGGAAAGAGGAGGACGGGGAACTGGCCTGTCCATCTAGCTCCAAGTCCTTCACTTGTATGGTCCCAGAGCCGAGTTGAGAATCAATTTGATGGAGATCAAGTTGACCAGGCTTGAGAAAGTGACCCAGCGTTCTTCTCAAGAGGAAGGAAAAGAACCGTCGCTGAATACTGGAAGGGACCGCGAAATCAAACGTAGGGAGGCCAGTAAACCACGAGGAGTACCACGAAGACATGGCTGTGGGAATTAAACGTGCATACCCCAAGTAGAGGTAGCACTGCGGACTCAGGGACTTGCGATGGGTCTTCAAAGCAGGTTCAATTTGGATCCGAGTACGACTTAGGTTACAACTTAAATTGGGTAATAAGCCCCTGATGGACTCAGTCAACATCCATAACCATCGGTTGACCGTCTCCTCTGACGAGTGCACTCCGACTCTTGCTCGGCACTTTGATTTTCTCCAACTCTTTCTCAGTGGGCGTATACATTGGCTCCACAAGTTTGACAGACGTTGACTTGGCTGCCAGCTTTTTCGCGCGGTGTGCGCGTCGCTTCTCCCGAGCGACCGCCATTCTGTTGAACCGCGTTGTGACTACCAAGTGGCTTAACAAGCGTCTGATTCCTACCTTTGCTTCCAGAATGCATGTTCCCTGCGTTGCTTGATCTCTGCAACCCGTTTCATTGCCTTGACGGTAGTTTGGACTAGTTCGCGATCGTAGCGCACCGGGACGTTTCTGCGCTTCTCGAAATCGATTGTAGCGTCCTGAAAACATCACATACAGCGTCACAGGATAGAACACGACGCTCACAATGGTCATCTCCTTGCCAGCTGCTTTTCGGAAAGCCTTTGTCCACCGAACCTTGCGTGGATTACGCTTCATTCTGGTCGTTTTGGCGATCAATTCCGAGAAAATAAACCACGATGGAAACTGACTTGAAATTCTTGTGACATCTATAGCGGATAAACATGTCGATGGCCACAATGAACACTACATGCTCACTTGGAGGTGCAAAAACGAAACACTTTGGCATCGTTGCGTACAAAAGCCGACCCTGATGCGATTGAAGTAATACCCAAGGTGTGAACGGTGTTTCCCTACCATGCCCTGGGTAGACATTTGTTGAGCAGAAATAACACTTTTCGATACGCATGTTTGAGGAAAGGCAGCCGTGGGAATTGATATTGAGCCTCGCATCGTATCACACCATGATCGACGGACAAGCGATCGTCGAGGAGGAACACACGTTCTACATGCAGAAAGCTTTGGAAGAAGCGCTATCAGACAGCTGTGTGCCCGTGCATACTGCGTTTTGTGTGGGTTGTGTGCTGGTAACACGTTTACCAGGCATAAAACCCATCACATTGGCCACGGGGTACTCGAGAGAGCTGTCCGGAAACACACACGCAGAAGCGAATGCCTTGTCGAAAGCGTTCAGTCTCTCAGGATCACACCTTGAAGCTCTTTTTCCATCAATGCCCTCGCCAACGCTGTCCATCGAGAGCGTTATGGGGTGTACTGACGCATACACGACGCTCGAGCCTTGCTCTGTCAGAAAATCTGGCCTCCCACCATGTGCGGATGCACTCATCAAAGCCAGAATCAAACGATGCATCATCGGGGTGGGCGAGCCGGCCGATTTTGTCAAGTGTGAAGGAGCACAAAAGCTAAAGGACGCTGGCATCGACGTCATTTGGCTCAAGGGCCTAGAGACACAATGTCTCGATGCTGCTCGCAGAGGACACAACTCGGGAGAGTAAGCCTCTGTGTGAGCATGTTCCGACTACTTTCCTTCATTCAAGCTCAAACCAAACTGTACAGATAGAGATAGTCATAAACAGAACCTGGGAATTATATACTATTTGAGGACACGATCGTCTTTACCCAAATCAGATAGAAATTTGTGGCTCCGTCGGCGAAATCCGGGCCTCTTTGAGCTAGAGGAACAACTTACTAGCTCGTTCACCGACCACCATGTCGTCTCCTACTGCAGTTTCTTCCGAAAGACTCATAGACGAAGACGATGTTATGGGAAATCCCCATCCCGAGGAGGATGACGCGGACGAAACCATGGCAGATGGTAACGGTGTCTCGGACGATAGCTCAGACGAAGTGGATGATGACGAGGAAGAGGAAAAGCGAATAAGAGAGGGTTTTATTGTTGACGAGGATGAGGAAGACGAGGAGGAAGACGAGGAGGAACGACGTAGAAGGCGGAAGAGGCGGAAAAGGCGCCATCGGAGACGTGGTGAGCCTGCGTCCTGGATGTCTTATTTGGCTATCACTTACTCTTGGACAGAGGAGGAGGAGGAGGCACTGGAAGATGATGACTTGGAGCTTTTAGAAGAAAATACGGGCACCTCGTTCAGAAACCGTCTCACACGTCTGCGCCGCGGTCGTGAAGGTGGTTCTCCACCACCCACATCCTCGGGACGGAGGCGCGTCGTTGAATCCTCTGAGGACGATTTAGATGACAACGATGATCTGCCGCAAGTCCAGGATATCCAACGCATCTGGGACGACGAACGGGCAGGGGGTGGCAAGGAGGACGAGGAAGATATGGATGACTTCATTGATTATGGGGACGATGAAGATGGCGCCGGCGCTATGGATGAACAAGAACGTGAAGAGAGACGCAAGGAGAGAAAAAAACTGGAACGTCAGAGAAGGAGAGCTATGGGTGCCCGACCGGAGCTTGGCATTGACGCCAGGTAGGTTCATAATCTGCTTTTCTTGTCCCATGCCTAAGCTATCTGTTTCAGTGCTTGGGATGAAATACATGACGTGTTTGGTGATGGCCATGAGTACGACTGGGCGCTGGAAGGTGATGACGAAGTAGAGTACGAGGATCGACTCAAACCGGATATGAAGTACCAAGACGTCTGTCCCATCATTCTACCCATTTCCGTCCAAGGTTAACGCTCGAGGATTTTCAGGTCTTTGAACCCTCGGAAATACGAGCTCGGATGCTTACAGAAGACGACGATCTTATGCGCGCACAAGACATACCGGAACGCATGCAACTCGCTACATCTTCGCTTTCGAATAATGCGACGTTGTCCCTACATCAAAATCTCACAGAAGCAGATATAGACGACGCCGCCACTTGGGTCACTTCACGTTTGTCTAGTCGCAAGACTAGGGACTTCTTCTCGATCGACGGGCCCTTTCATGTGTATTCTGAAGCTTTGGTTCTGGCCGTCTCCTACGCCCTGCGCTTTCTCTTCGTCCACGACTTCGAAGTTCCGTACATTTGGGCATACAAACGGGATTATATTTCGTATTTTAACCCTCAGGCGATGCGCAACAGGGTTGAGCTTATTAGCTTATCTGAGTTGTGGAGGATATACACTCTGGGCCAGAAATATCGTTCTCTCCTCGAACGTCGAAACGCGCTCATTGCTTCCTATACGCGCCTCAATGTGCAAGACGAATATTTCGAGCAATCCATCAGGCCCAAGTTTGAATGCGTGGAGATGGTCGCCGACGCGACTGAATGGCTGTCCATGAAATACAAAACAAATAAACAAGATTCGTTTGATTTCCACTTCCACGATGATGAAGAACTTGATCGCAAACGTAAGACCCCAAGCCGGATCTCAGCGTATGAAATCGCTAAGAAGAGTGTTATCGCAAGATTGGCTGATGTGAGTTCTCTTGGCAATGTAATATTCGATTGTACTAAACCTTCGAGGTTAGGGCTTCGGCATTTGTCCTCATGAGGTGGTGCAAAATTTCGTAGCCAATGACCGCCCCCATTTTGTTGAAGACCAAGAATTGAATCCATCTGCATTCGCTGAGCAGTTTACTGACCCAGAATCAGTCGCATCTCGATCGCCTGAAGAGGTGCTGCGGCGCGCTAGGATGATTCTCGCCACTGAACTGGGCAAGGATCCGTTGCTCCGTCAATCGATGCGAGACTTGTTTAGGACTGAAGCGCAAATATCAATTCACCCCACGGATCGAGGAGTCAACAAAATTGATGAGCATCATCCTTACTTTGTTCGTCGCAACGGAGCTGCTCCCTCGGTATCCAACTAACCTTATTTCCAGAACTTTAAATACCTTCACCACAAGCCTATAACTCAGATGTTGGATAGTGCACAGTTCTTGCACATCCTGGCTGCCGAGGCCGAGCTGTTGGTTACTGTCTCAATTTACCTGACCAACGAAGCCAAGGCTAAGTTCGAGCGACAGCTCAATGACGCGTTTGCTTCGGATAGTTACAGCGACATTGCTAGGTCGTGGAACGAGGAGCGATCTCGGGTGGTCCAGGAGGCACTAGAATACCACCTAATTCCGATCGGCACCAAGTGGGCAAGAGAGTGGTTGCGTGAAGAGGTCGAAGATGCACTGGCGATACATTGTGGTAACAAACTCAGAGAGGTAGGGATTTACTTTGTACTAGACTGCATTAGTTAACATGGTTCCAGCGTCTCGATGTTGCCCCCTTTGTCACCGGCGGCGCGCAGCCAGGATACACATCCTCTGTCCTCGCCGTCTCCTGGGGGAAGGGAGATCCCCAAAAGGATGCTATTACCATCGTTCTTTTGGATGAAATGGGCAGACTGCGCGAACACGTCAAACTTGACAACCTGGTCGATCGTGATTACCGCGACGAATTTACCGACCTACTCAAGAGGCGACGACCCGACGTTATTGTCGTTGGAGGTTTCACCATGGCAACGACCAAGTTGTCCTCGAAAATCAAGGAGATCGTCACTGGCAAAACCTCAGGCGTGGATGCCGAAGGCAACGTTCTAGGATGGGGGACGGAACCGAGCAATGAACAGGTCTTCGACATTCCCGTAATTTATCTCAACGACGAAGTCGCCCGGATTTATCAGCACAGCAAACGTGCTACTGAGGAATTCAGCACCCTTTCGCACGTCGCAAAGTATTGTGTCGGTCTGGCTCGTTACGCTCAGAACCCTTTGAACGAGTATGCAGCATTAGGCCCTGATGTTGTTGCAATCTCGCTAGAAGATGAAGACCAGCATCTTGTCAGTTTCAGTTTTTCTTTTATAAATGTTTGGCCGGCTGAGTGACTTGGCTTAGATTCCTACAGAAAAGCTCTTGTCCGCACTTGAAAGAGCTTTGGTTGATGTCGCCAATAAGCACGGAGTCGACATTAACAGGGCAGTAACAGATTCCTATTACCAACACCTCCTGCCCTTCGTATGTGGTCTTGGCCCCCGCAAAGCGCAAGTTTTGGCTAGAAAAATTGCTTCGATTGTGCGTTTCTACGTTTGCTCTTCCGTCGCCACTGACTCACCGTTCTGCTCAGGGGGGAAATCTCATAAATCGCGACCAGTTTATCAAGTCGGGTCTCCTCACGACAAAGATCTTCCTCAACGCTGCTGGTTTCCTGCGCATATCTCACGACGCGGAATTAAAGCCCACGAAGAATCGACACGCAGACGACGATGTCCCAGACCCATTGGATGATACTCGTATCCATCCTGAGGACTACGAGCTTGCCCGAAAGATGGCAACCGATGCCCTGGAACTCGACGAAGAGGATGTCCATGATGAACATCCATCACATGTTGTTTCCCTCATCATGCAGGATAATGATAGCGAGCGAAAGCTGAATGAACTTAATCTTGACGAGTTTGCTGTCAGCATGTATGAAGCGAACGAAGATCGGAAGCGGCACACCCTCAATGTTATTCGCGAAGAATTACTAAAACCGTTCGCAGAACAGCGCACGCCGTTCCCTCCCATGCAACCTTGGGATGTCTTAACCATGCTCAGTGGCGAAACACCTCGAACTCTTCGTATGGGACTCATTATCTCTGTTCTCGTCTTGCGCGTCACCACGACCTCCGTAACTTTGCGCCTCGATTCTGGTATCGAAGGGATCATAAACGTGGAGTACGTGACAGATACGGGAAACGTGAATCCCCAAAGTGCTGTCAAAAAAGGTCAAGCACTACAAGGCGTCATTGTAGACGTCAAGCTCGATCTTCCCGCCGACCAATTTTATGTCGAGCTGTCAATTCGTCCTTCGGATTTGAATCAAGGAGATGGCCTTTTCCGTCGTGTCAAACGTGACGAATATTGGAACACTCAGCAGTATGAACGTGATCTGGAGATGCAAGCCAGAAAAAAGAGGGCAGAGACTGATCGGACAAGACGTGTTATCAAGCATCCCAACTTTCATAACTTCAATGCGATGCAAGCGGAAAACTATTTGGATAAACAACAGCGTGGAGATGTAGTGATCAGACCATCTTCGAAGGGTGTCGATCACCTTGCAGTGACGTGGAAAGTTGACGACAAACTTTATCAGCACATAGGCAAGCAGTGCTACCGCTATGCAGTTCCATGTCGTACTAACTTCTCTCAGATGTTACCGAAATGAACGTAGGGCAGGGCACTGTGTTGTTCGTCGATGACAAACATCAGTACGCTGATCTCGATGAACTAATCGTCAACCATGTCCAAGCTACAGCACGTAAGGTCGAGGAGCTGATGGCACATGAAAAATTCAAACAAGGATCTGAAGACGAGCTCCGTGAGTACTTTGGTCTATGCTCTGTATTATATTGATCTTCCATTTTCCCGTAGACCTGTCCCTGAAGAACTTTGTGGCAGCTAACCCGGCCAAAAGTATCTACGGATTCACATTGAACCGCAAAAAACCAGGTCATTTCAGTCTTTGCTTTTTGGCGAACAAAAACTCCACCGTTCAAACTTGGGTAAGTTATGAACTGATGAATTCCGAACAACCTAAGCCAACAATTCGATAGCCTGTTCGGGTGACGCCAGAATCCTATTGTCTCTTCGAAGCGGCTGTTGCAGGGGTACCAGAACTGTGCGACGCATTCAAAGTCAGGTAGGGTGTTTGTGGCATAAGATGGTATAATTCATTTCATGCATTTTTGCAGACATCTCCACCAGTCACAAAACCTTGGTGCTGCTGGCGCGGGAGGGAAGACGCCATATGGTGCAGGTGCTCGTACGCCTGCTCGTACGCCGGGCCACACGACACCAGGACATCTATCTGTCCGTCAAGTTCCCGGTCGTACACCAAATCCTTATGGTGGCCAGACCCCGGCAGCTGGATTTGGTGGAAACGTACCAACCTCTAGCTATGCCATGGCACCACCTCAACCTCTTGGTTATCAGACTCCGTCTGCGTTTTCACGGCCACCAATAACTCAACCCCCTCCCCATGTTCCTCCTGGAATGAATCCGCAACGAGCCGCTATGATCCAAAATTCCGGTGATTGGGGTCAAGGTGGTTGGTAGCCCTTGTTTGCAGTCCATCCGTGTCGATTGTTCTTTGTTGTGGATCAGTACACTATTATTGATGTAAAATATTTGCATTATCTTAGAATGGTGCAACAGACATGTCCACCTGTACTGGCAATGAGACAAACGTTGCAATATCGCACAAAGTCAACTCGCCCTCCACAAGGGGAGGTCCCGACTACTCTTCCAGTAGGAATCTCCCTTGGAAGACATCAGACGTTTGCACAAATTGACCCGATGACTCGGACTAGTTTCGTCGGCTACTAAGTTGTGGACGACAAATCTCAAATGCTTTCGCATTCTCCTTGGGACACATGGCAGCACTGCGTAGAGTTTGGTGAATCGCCTTCAAGGCTGAATTGCGATTTGAGGTTGCCACTCCCAAAACCAAACATTTCTGATCACAGCAGCGCGAGACTAATTCTCGAGTGTTGTTCCAACTTTTGCTGTCTGATGCTCGTGCTGTACTCGTTTAACGTTGGTCCATTCGATACTAGGCAGACTTGAGGGCCTTGAAAGCTACCATGAACCTGGGGTTGCTATACGATGCGGGTCCAGAGGTAGAGCATCCCTAAAGCCACGGCTCTCCATCATGGCTATCGCATACGAATGGCCACTGACTTGTTCAAACCCCCTGACACTGAGGGGATACTAGTATCATGCAAATTCGGAGGGTTCGGAATGACAGGTTGCGTTTATAAGACTGGAGTTCCAAGTGTGTGTAATAGAACACAGACTTGCCGATCGACGAGTCTTTGGATGTAAAAGGTACCAACTAAGGGATTGGCATCTCCCCTAGACATGGCCGCTCGTGTTATCCATAAGTAGAACACACTCGTATCTGCGACATTTACGTAGAAATTATCTGTCAATAGCAACAAGTCACTCACTCTAAATTCTGTATTCCCTTGGAAAGACACATTGCACCACGGAGACTGGTTACGAGCTCAAGATCAAGTGGACACGCATGCAAGGCACCCCAAGTGTCATTCACAAGAGATATTGGCTCTAGGAACAAGTTCTGCCGAGCTCCTGCGCGATGGAGGGCGTGTGTTTAACCACTTATTTCGCGGTCAACCACATACGCCGGATGAACACTGGGCTCGACAAATGCAACAAAAAGTACCGATTGTGATATTCATAGAGTGGCCATCCACAAAACGGAAACATCAAGGTCTACGTCGGTATGGAAGGTGTTTCCAGTGCTTGTAATCCTTTTTGAGCAATTACAAGTTGGGTGGTATCGGGACAAGCCAAGAATGAATGAGAGCCTGGCAGATGTCCTTGGGACCTGGGTGGAGGTCACGCAGATTCCAGTCAGATTCAAGTGGGGGTAAAATGACTCACCATGGCGACTGTGATCACGGTGCGGTCATCGGGGAGATTGGGAGAGACACCGGGAAAGTTGGGAGCATCTGAGCGGTGTGGCCGCCAAGTTTTCACGAACGTATTGGCTACTTCAATGAACTCAGAGTAGCAAGTACTACTATAGAAGCGTTCCAGTTCAATCCAAATAGGGTCTTCGCCACTAATTATCATGTCAACAGACGCCATCGAGCTGGATGACTTGTCCAGACGACGAGCATCGTCGGCCGAACTGTCCCTGGAGGACGACAGGGACACAGGGACGTGTACAGTTATCGACAATGGATCTATCTCAGTTTGGGCGTGGACCTCAGCTGTCGTGTGCGTGACAACGTCGAGATTCTCCTGTCTTTGTTTAGTACAACTTCGAACAGCCTCGCTTTATTCTCCACATGTTTACTGGCATGTCCCCGTCTTTTGCTTTTCTTAGCAGAACCAACAGACGGGCGAGCAGCCCTAACGTCGCTCGAGAAATATCTGGCACTTCAATTGGGTGTCATTCTTGGCACACTGGCCATCAGCATCGTTGCAGTGGTGCGCCTCTCACATCACTGCATTTTCGACAGCCTTTCTCAGCGTTGTCCCCGAAGTTACCGAATGAATGGCCCACAGGTCTCCAGCGAAAGTTGGACTCCAATTGGCATCCTCTTTTGAGGCCGGTGACAGCTGTGTCCCTTTTAATGGCACTACTTTCCTTTGATAATCGCGCCATTGGGACCCTGGCGACAACCGTACTCTTGGGTTCCAGCGTCGTGGGATTGTTTGGTCTATGGATGGTTTGTCCTCGGATCTTGTTCCAAGTAGAGTTCAATATGATGATTAATCCCGTGTCTCCAAGCTTGTCTTTTCGGGGCCTCCGACCATCTCCCGCCAGACTGGCGCAGACAAGCACACGTCTGCCTTCATTTTTGGCAACAAAAGCGCCGCTTCGTCCAAAAAAAGGCTGTGGAAGAGGAGCCGGTCTAAGTAGGTTTTCCATCATGACGGAACTCTGATTATCCTTGCTCCATGCTCTTGTTACCCTGGAACTTAACCTTGTTTGAATGCCATGTACATGCATTAATTTGAACCCTAGAGGTCACACGAGCTGTCGTATGCATACTGGTCGAAATATACTTCGTGAAATTCGTTAGCGTCCAGCGCCACTACCCATTCCCATCATCTTAAACATATCCCCGAGGTTAGGCATTCCTCCACCCATTCCCGCAAGCCCACCTAACCCACCCAGCCCATTCCCCATCTGGCTCATCATTCCTGCCAAAGGTAGTGAGGACAGCGTTGAGAAGAAAGGCAGATCAAAGTACTTTGCATCTCCTCCATGTCGAGCTGATCACCTCCCTGTCCCTGCATCATGGCTTTCATCATCTCCTGCATACCGCCACCGCTTCTGAGTTGTCGTTGCATTTGTTGCAGCATGCCTGGGGGCATTGCACGCTGAGCATCCGTTTACATAAATAAAGCGGACCACCCTGAGTATATACGACGGACCTGCATTGCTTGTATCTGCGCGGGGGTTGGCATACCATTTGCACCGCGACTGCGACCGCCTGCAGCACTTTGCATTTTTTGCATTGCCTGGAGCCTACAAAAGTAAGGACCGTCAATCGCTGCTATCCGAGCGTACCACGTCATGACACACCATCCATTCTTTCCGCCTGCTTGTTTAGCCATATTGGCCATCATTCGATATTGGCACAGCAACTCCTCAACTTCCCGAACAGTCGTTCCGCTTCCTCTTGCTACGCGTGTGACCCTCCATGTTAACCCCACGGGCTTACCGTCTTTCCCCATTTCCATAAACATGGACCCATCTGAGTCGAGTTCTGCGGCAGACATGCTGTCTGTGATGTAAAGCATGCGTTTCATGCGCAACGAGCCTTCTTCATCTGAACCGGCAACCAATTCCTGTGGAAGGCCAGGGATCATGGATGCAATCTTGCTGATAGGACCCCTGAAAACGACACGGATTTTAGATGTAACACATACGGAGAACGAAGCAGAGCAGACATGTTCATGACGTTTTGAATCTGTTCTCTCCAGTCCCTTATGCTGAGTTTTCCTTCCTCAAGCTTCTTTGCCATCTCCTTTTGCTTGTCTGGGTTTTGGGAAGCCAGATCTTGCATATGCTCCATAAGGCCTTGCATGTCACCCAAACCCAATAGTTTCGATATGAATGGCTGCGGAGAGAAACGATCAAGGTCGTGGAGATGTTCCCCAACACCGAGAAAGATTATTGGGGTCTTGGTTGCAGCAACACTTTCACGAATGCGGCTCAACACACTGCAGGAAGGGACTAGCAGCATATGAATACGTACGCAGAGATAGCACCCCCGCCTTTAGCGTGCCCGTCCATTTTGGTAACAATAATTGCACCGAAATCAGCACTCTCTTTGAATGCCCGACTCTGTGCCTCGGCAGCTTGACCTACCGAAGAATGAACGAAGAACAGCAATGCAGGAAGGAGGGCACACACCTATGCTGGCATCTAGAATGAGCACTGTCATATTTGGCTTGACGGCTTCACTAATCTGGACCATTTCCTGGAATAGTTCGGATTCTTGTTTGTGTCGACCGGAGGTGTCCACAATGACGACCTCAAAACGCTCCTTCTTGAATTTGGAGACACCCTGGGCTGCTATCACAACCGGGTCCGTCTCGGTGTAAGACCCGAAGTAAGCAACTTTGGCTTTGGTCGCCGATTGTCGGGTCTGGTCGAAAGCTCCAGCACGGAAGGTGTCGGCGCAGACGATACACGACTTGAATCCCCGCTTCTGATAATACACCGCGAGTTTTGTGCATGTCGTCGTCTTTCCGTTGCCCTGGGACACGATCAAAAGGATATCGGAGGCGGCAATCGAACTAACATACCTGGAGACCAACAGCCATGATCACGTTTGGTTGGCCCTTTTTTGGCTTGTAGGGCTCGACCCCAGGATCGACTAGGTGAACGAGTTCATCAAAGACAGCCTGATGAGGGGTGAGCGCGAGTGACAGATAATTTGACCAGACAAGTGACCTTTTGCATGAGATGTTTCCGATTGATGTCTTTGGACTTGTCAGAACCATCGAAAGTAGCCTTTAGTTTTGCCTTGACTTTCTGTCTCAAGGTAGAGACAAGCTTGACATTGACGTCGGATTCAAGAAGTGCAGCGGTGATCTCTTTGAGTGTGGCATCTAGTACCTGCACCAATGCACGGGATGAGGATCCAAGCTGATACACCAACAGCGTACCTTCTCATCCACCACCGGTGCCCTACCAAGGGACGACAGCGCTGCATTGAGCTTCCGTCCCAAATCTGCGAGGACCATCTTCTACAAGGCACCGTGCGAACTCTTATCTAGTCCTGCGCTTCGACATGCCCCACAGCGACTCGGAAGGTGAGACCATCGATGAGCTCGAATTCGACGGCACGACAGACGGCGAGGGCGAGGAGGACAACGACAATGAGATAGACGAAGCTCTGCTCGGTGCGCTCGAGGCTGGCGTGGACGATGTGACAGAGGGGGACGATGTGCGTACTCCACGCCTGTTCTTTGCCCGGGCTCATATACCACAAGGAATCACGTTCGGAAGACTCCGACGACGAAGACGAGGAGGAAGAGTCCGAGCCGTCGATAGAACCGACGCTCGATACCGCCCTGGAGGCTTCCTCACCTCCTGTTCCGGTGCTCACAACGAGCAGACCAGGATCGCCACGCTCAACTACCACAGATTCGCCCAGAGGTATTGCCACCTTCTGTAGACGCTACGTAGCTGACTGTATCAGTCATCCCCCAAGTGAGGCCAAGGTCACCTTCACCGGCCGAGGTGCGCAAACGCACCCTGGTCTTCCCATTCACCCACAGGTCACAGCTACCCCGTTCCTTTACGGTGGAAGCAATATGTGCTATTCCGCACCCGGTACCCACACATGCACTGGCTTCGTCCTTTTGCATGTCCCACCTCTTGACCGGCTCCGATGACGGCTATATCCGCGATTATGACATTTTCGCCACTGTCAATGGCAAAATTACCCTGACAGCTCCCCAGCGCCACCATTGCAATGTCGTCGAGGGCAACATGAAATCTGGACAGGTACGGAGCTGGTGGGAGAATCCCGATCTCGTGAACCTACCAAACGGTTATCCCCAAGGCAGCGAGACCACAGTATCACCTGTCTACAGCATGGCGATGCATTCCGATGCACTTTGGGCACTCGGTGGAACTAGCGTACGTGCCCACTATCCCCGACATCACAGTGAACCGTCACCGAGTGTTATTCACAGCGCGGCCACATTAATTTATTCACAGTTCGACATGATCCTGGTCGGCTAATGCATGTACTGCAAGGACATCGCGGGCCCATTTCTGGACTCTCGGTTGACCACGACGAGAAGGGTTTCTTCAGTGCAAGCTGGGACGGAGAAGCAGTGGTAAGGATTGCTACTAATGTCACTATCGCCTCATTTATTCTTGTGGTAGCAATGGGACTTGAACACGGGACAAGCTGTCCGAAAATTCACTGCACATGGTGCACAGCTTGTCGGCATCGCAGTCAGGCCAACGAACACATTGTCCCACTTATTCAGTCCAATGTCATCCGCGGGAATAGGCGGAGGATCGGATTTGTATCCTGATATACCTGCAGCGACATCACATAAGAAGTTGTCTGGGACCTCCACGACTGCGAACGTGGAAACGTTCCCCACTGTGGGTAAAGCACGTGGGCGCCAGCAACATACCTCGAACGCACCTACGAGTCAAATTGGCGTTTCCAGCACGTCCACCCAAGAATCGGATGCTAAATCTGACACGTCTTTTGATCCACTTTTCGACGACGAACCAGATCCTGACGGAGAGCGTGTCACTCACGCCGCCCCGGATGGCGGTGCAGGCAACCAGACCACGATTTCCCACAGGGAAAGCGATGCTCCTGGAGGCCATATAGGCCTTGCCGTTCCGGATGGAGGGCCATTAGATACGACATCGCAGGCCCGGCAAGCAGCACGATCATTACAAAACTCCGTTGCCCCACCGAAGAATGCGCCACCTTTGCTCAGCGCCGAGAATAGCTCCACGTTCTCTCCGGATGTTCTAATGATCTCTGCGATTGACGGGCAAGTTATGTTGTGGGATAAGCGGGTGAATACCCCGGGAAAGGGGGTCGGAAGACTCTGGTTGAGTGAAAAGACGCCACCTTGGTGTGTTTCTGTACGTACTAGGAGCACCGGGATCGATCGGCAGACTGGTGAACTATTGACAGGCATGCTGGTCAACGGATGGATCGCAGATCTACGTCGGCCGACGGAACGGGACAGTGGATGTTTGGGATGTTCGGTTGCTAGGAGGAAGTGGACCGAGTTGTGCGCCTCGGCTGCTGAAGAGTCTGCGCAATCCGGCGAGTTCTGGGGTCGTGTCGTGTGTTGTGCCGTTTCCTGATGGTCGCCACATCGCGTGGTGAGTGATTACGGACTCGTGACCACCAGGGATGAGAAGATCTGAGCCAACATTGCAGCGCTTCCATCGACAACATCCGCTTATGGAATGCAGCAGAGGCTGGGGAATGTGATGGGAATGTGAAGGGCAGGGGAGGAGTTCAATTCAAGATCATACCAGGCCATCACGGGGGCTATGTATCACAAATGGGTAAGTGGGTGGAAGCACGCCGTAAAGGGCCCCAGTCAACTGACCTGCATGCTATTAAAAGTCGTAGATCCGGGCGGGCGTTTCCTTGTGAGTGCAAGCAGCAATCGTGGGTGGCACGGGGAATCAACCAGGACGGTGTTTGTACACGACATCAAACCGAATGTATAAGGTTGTTACGTTCAATTATGCTTGGTTGATTTGAAATCGAGAAGTTCAGGTCCGCGGCGCGGTATAACCGCAAACCGTCCACACATGGAACATCAACTGGAATATCCTTCTCGTCATCCTCTCCCAATGGGAAAAATATAAGTCTGGGAATGCGTCCTCTTACTCGGCCATGTCATCTTCCTCCCCGCGCTGCTCATGCCCAGTTATCCCGTAGTCTTCCCTCTCAACCAAATCACCTATGTCGGTGAAGACGATTCCCGTTTCTTTACGGAACTACACGGGAGACGTTTCAATGCGCTCAGTCAGCGCTACATGCTTCCCGCTGACAAGGAGGAGATTCGCGTGAGTCCCCATCCCTCCCTCCCTTGACAACAGTGGTGACGTCCACTCAGCGTTCAGAGCTGCATCACCGCATGCTGCAATTCCTGTTTGGTGGCAAGAATTACGTTGGTCCCGTGCCCGACGTGTTGACCCCCAGGGAGGGACAAGACCGTTGTCGTATTCTCGACCTGGGCACTGGTGGTGGATATTGGTCTGTCTCGTCTGATGAGCCGTCAACGTATCCCCCGCTGATACCATAGTGACAGGGCCATTGATTTGGCAGACGAGTTCCCTGAGGTGGAGGTAATTGGAGTGGATTTGGCTCCCATCCAGCCTCGGTATCAGTTATCTCCTGCCCTACGCCTGTCCGCTTGGCTGACACAACCATTTCCAGCGAGGTACCGGAGAACTGCACGTGCGTCATTCGAAATGATGGATTCTTGCCGTTAAATGAACTTGATTTTGTTTACGAAAGATTTGAACTTTGCGATTTGGATCAATGGTACTTGCCGTACCCGAGCGAACACTTCGACGTCATCCACGCGAGGTTCATGCACACGGGGGTGCGTCGTCTTTTTTTTTTTTTTTTTTCAAAATCGTGCTTCTTATTTTCTTTGCCGTGACACGACTTCTAGATTGAGAACTATAACCGATTTCTACACGAGATCGCACGCATGCTTCGACCAGGTGGCCTCGTCATTTTGATTGAGCCCGACAGCGAACCGATTGCGGATGGGAAAACCGCGACCGAGTTGACCCGGTCAGGGCAACCGTCGGGAATGCGTGGGTGGTTTACACTGTGGGAAGCGTACAGGCGGTGCCTCCGAGAAAAGGGCGTCGACGTCAACGTTCCACCCCAGCTCGCGAGCCATGTGGCTGCAGTAGGCGCGTTCGACAAGGTCGTTGCGCAAGAGGGAAACATTCCCATCGGGCATTGGCCGAAAGGTGTGTTGTGTGGCGTCGTTGACGTGAGAGTTGACTCGGTGACCGTGCAGACCCCGTGGCCCTGAGCATTGGGCAACTCGCGTGGATGAGCTACGATATTATGCTTCCTGGACTCAAGCCTCTTTTCATGTCTGCTGGGATGCGAGACTGGGAGGCCAAGAAGCTCATTGAGGAAGCACATCAAGACCTCTACTATCCGCTCGTCCGTCCGTCCACCCGCCTCCATATTGTCCATGCGTTCAAAAAGGTCTGATATCTTGATTGTCGTTCATGTTTGTCTTCTTGGGACATTGTACGTGTCACACGGGATAAAAGAAGAAGAAAAAAGAAAAGAATAAAAAAAAGTATCATACTCGCTGTCAAACTTCGTGTGTATGTCACATGGATCGTTAATCCTTTTTGCATTTCTTAGGTTTCTTGATGATTACGCTTGCTATCAGTGCTGTATTCCATAGTTCAACCAGGCCTGTGTGAACACACCCTGGAGGTGTGTTGTGTAGTAATAAAGTGTATGATGCAGGATTCAAGAAGAGAGTCTGTATTTGATGCGGGACGATTACATGCATGCAGTGAAGGTTAGTACAGCAGGGTCAACCGCGAGTAAAGTAGGCCTTGGCACCGTGGGTGGCCAGTTCGGCTTTCGCCTGGCAAGAGGTGAGTGAAAGTTGAGCTTGGTTGCCAGGGAACTCGCCTTGTCCATGGAATGGCCAGCAGCATTGTGGTGATTCCAGATCTGGTAAGCGATTAGTCGGTGAATAGACTGCGGAACTGCGGCAGACCTGGCGATAATAAAAGGCATTGCCGAGACCTTGCAGAGTCCAGCCAGCGGTAGCGATCGCGCCGAGAATGCCCGCTGCCCAGTGACCGCTGGAGAACATTTGAATAGTTTGGATGAGACCGGCTGAACCAGTGCTGGGAATGCCGATGATCCTGAGGGGGTGGGGAGTGAGGGAGTGGGAAGTGGGTGCGTGTGGGGACTTACATGTAGACGCTGAATAAGAGATGGAAGCCGCCAAAAAAGAAGTACAAGTCTGGTGCAAGTTGAGAGACGTCGGAAGAGGCAGCAGAAGAGACAAACAATAATATAATGCTTGTTCCTGGAACGAGTATTAAAGGGACGTCAAGGGAGAGGAAAACATGAATACCTTCATGTAACCATTGTAGATTGGTCTGGGAGGGGTCAGGGAGTGAAAGGAGGAAAGAGGAAAGAGCGCACCTGTACCAGAGCAAGAAGGAGAGGGGTGCGATTATGAACAAGTAGCTTTGGGGGGATGAGAGCGGGTCGAGACAGAAACGGGAAGGCATACCCGATACTCCCGCCAAGGTCCTTTCCTCCATCACTCGCGCCAGCGACGAGGATGAAGATGCAAGCGAGCATGTTGAGAAAGAGGGTAGCGAGGAGAACAAGCCATAGCTGGTAGAGACGGGTGATGAGGGAACGGGATGCTTCGGGGATCTCTTCAGGAATGGAGTGGTAGATGAGGGGGTAAACTGCGGGGGGTGAGAAGAGAAGAGGGAAGAGGAAAAGAGGGCTGACAGGGAGGCCAATTGTTGCGGCCATGTTTTCTGATGTGTTCTGCGCGCTGGTTGAGTTCATCCTCGCGTCGTTCGAGGTCGCGTTCGCGTCTGTCCAAGTCCTGGCGACGTGGGTCGTGACTTGGCGCTGGGTCGTCGAATGGGTTCGTGTCGAGGGAGTGGGAGGATGCGAATGGGTTCTCAGCTTGGAGGAAATCTGTCATTTAGCGTTGACTTGCAAAAAGAAATTTCTTACCCATAATATTTTCTGTCCGGTACGTCGTCGTGTTACAGCAAAAACGGACGGAAATTGCCGAATAAGGGTAGTGATGAAAGTTGCACTGCCACCCATAACAAGCGAATCTTTAAAGTGTCGCAGATCATGACGACGGTAATTCGATACCACTCATGTTTTTTCATCTCCTCGTCGCTCTTTTCGCCGTGATCTCTGTCACGTCCTGTCCAGTTCGTCCCTCTTCCCCATCCACACCCGCTTGGACCCCCTCTCCTACTCTTACACCCACCCCCACCCCCACTCCTACGCCTACGCCTACTCCTACGCCTACGCCTACCCCCACACCCTCTCCTTCCAATACGCCCTCTTCCGACTCACCTCTCTCTTTGACCGGAGAGTGAGTCTACGCCTCTCCTTCCATGCCTGCTCTAACCCTTCCCTAGAGTGACCTGGTACTACCAAAACAACAAACCCGGCTCCTGTGGTATCACTAGCTCGGACGACACCCCCGTCGCTGCATTAAGTACGTCCCTTCACTCTTTCACTCTCACCCTCTCATACCCTCCCATAGGCGTAGATATCATGCAGAACAAGGGCGCTGCCTCCCCTTACTGTGGAAAGAAATTCAAGATCTCCAACCCGGCCACGGGAGGAACGGTCACTGTTGTCATCCAAGACCAATGTGATGGCTGCAAAGAGGGAAGACACATAGACCTTTCCATAGGAGCATTCAACTCCATTAGCAATCATAATCTCGGTCTAGGTTTAATCGAAGATGGTCAGTCCATTTGTCATTCCTATCTGTGCTTTTGTTCACCCCCTCTACAGTTGAATTCACTTGGCTTGGCTAAACACTGGCAAGGCTAATTTTTGCCCAGTGCTCACTCTTTTATGACTAGTCCCCTGGTGGCGATACCTTATTTACTTGTTCTGCTCTCCGGATAGTAGCGTGTTCGATAGATACCAACGCAAGCCGCTGTATCTGTATCTCAATACACTCTTCTTATTTCCATGGAACCATTGGTACAAAACATCCTCGTCGTGGGCGGAAACGGCTTCATTGGCAAGTGACACTCACCACGCCAGCCTTTGCCAGACTTTCATTCTCTCGACAGGCTCTGCCGTATGCAAGGCTGCCCTAGCGAGGGGCATACAGGTCTCTAGCATCAGGTATGCTTTCCGCCACCTTCGTCCGCGCCCACAATTTCAACGCGACGCGTCCAGCTCCTCAGGAAGACCGTATAAAACTCCAAAAGGGCATACCCCAGCGTGGGTCTCCAAAGTGCGTCTGACCGTTCAATCCGTCCAGGCTCTCACCCGCCCTCGCTAGGTCGAATGGCGCAAGGCCGATGCACTCCTTCCAGACACCTACTCGGACATCCTCCCCAAGGTGGATGCCGTTGTCCACACCCTCGGAACTCTCCTCGAGGACGGCAGTTACAAATCCTCGCTGGCACACGGCGATGTCGTCGGCCTCGTTGCGGCTATTGCGCGCGGAGGTAGCAACCCACTTGACAGGACGGCGCAGACGCGTAATTACCAAGCGATAAATCGAGATTCCGGTGGGTTGTTCTATAGGATTGCCTCAACAGCACACCCACGAAATCCATTCCAGCACTCCGAGTCTGCGAAGCGTTCATTTCCAGCAAATCTGTCAACACCAGGGCTACCCATCCCCGCCCATTCATCTACATCTCAGCCGAAGACATCTCTCGACCTCTAATACCAGCCGGGTATATCGAGACCAAACGCGAAGCGGAACAAGGAATAAACCAGCTCCTTCGCAATCATCCGAACCATCGTGCTGTATTCATTCGTCCGAGTAGGTTCCTCCACGCAATCAACCTTCTCGGAAGAGCTGACAACGTGTCAAGGCCTCGTGTACCACGCTCATCTCAGGCCATTGACATCCCCTCTTGCCGCGCTGATTGACCTGTCAGCTTCGATACAAGCCAGTGTTCCCGAGGGCTTGCCGACACCAACTTCTTTACTCCGAACCTTGGGCAGCGCCTTCCAGTCTCACAGTTCGCCGCTCTCCTCCCCCCTCCATTCGATGGCGAACGCGCTCTCAATTCCGCCCATCCATGTTGAGCACGTTGCAGAGGCCATCTGCATTACCCTTGACCCTACGAAGAATATCAGGGGTGTCGTCGGCGTCAGAGAGATGCGAGAGCTTATTGGCTGGTCAGAAAAGGGTCACAAGTCATCCCTCGGAGGTGCCTAAAGTAACAGACCTCCGTGGACGGAGAAACGTCAGAGTAAATGATTCGTGTTGGTTGGTCAAGGCTATTTCGGGTATGCGACAGTTTCAAATCCACGCCTTGTTCTAAGCGGTTCCTACTTATCTGCGATATGGGATATATCTAAGGCTGCGCTGACGCCTGCGGTGCCAATTTAGGCGAGAGCCAGTTTGTGAACCATGCGGAATTGTGCACCAAGCTCGGTCGGGCACATGGGATTGGTTCGAGCTACGGAGCGAACTTGCCGTATCTCGAGTTCTGTGGAGCCTCACGCGACACCTAGCGTGTTGGCCTGGGTTTCCAGGACGTTCCAGTTGTGGTCGCGTGCCTCTCCGGGGACTATCACATGGCCTGCAGTGCCGTCACACGACGTCCCGACCCTTTTCTGTATTCGGACTGGGAAAACCTTGGGTGCTGCCCAGGTAAGTTGGTTGTCAAATTCCGCCAAAAGGAAAATGTGTTGTTCCAGGCCTGAGAAATTCGCGGGTGCGGGAGCCTTGAAACCGCATCGGCAATTACATGTCATGTGGAATCGACAGCACCCTCAGATTGCCAGACAATCGCTTCACGGTCCGATAGAGACACGGAGGTTCCCGGTCAAGAAGCGGCGCAGCTCGTCCAAGTTGCCAGGGTAAACTGTCAAGGGTAAATCCTATGGCCACGGCCCTGCTGGAGCGCCAGCCGAATTGTACGAATAAGAGGACGGGCGCACGCGCCCGCAGTCACCCGAATCAGCGAATCAGCGCCTTGCCCATGTTCGATTCGGATCTGCTCCGAATATCCCTAGCAGGCAGTCACAAAGTTCAAGGCAATGAAATGAGTCCAAACTCACATTTATGAAACCTAGAAAGTGCGATCAGAACTGGCCGTATTAAAGACGCATGGGCGGTGTACGTACACTGACCACTGCTTCATGGAGTCAATGTGGGTTCGCACTTGAGCTCGCCCTCATCAGTGTGGGTGGAATCATAAAGGTGTTGGTAACTCTGGTGTGAGACTTGAACCGTCACGCTGTATCACAAGTGGAGCTAGAGTCTGCTAGTCGATGACCTACCTCTGGCACGAACCCTCGAGTTTCTGGATCAATGACGGTGAGAAACGGACCCAAGGGGTGAGTGCGGCGCAACAAGTTGTCCCACCACCAGCCCAACGTCTTCGCCATCGTCCAGCAGATCGTAGACCGTCCAGACTCCCAGGCCTCGCTTAGGGCAACATCGGACCACTGTTCGGTACGACTAATCGGTTTATAAACCTGGGCTATCTCTCTACCTCTTTGTGCATGAATCCTCTCTCCCTTGCCAAGTTTGCCAGGCTTGCCATTCGTCCCGCTCCTCTTCCTGGCACACGCGCCATCACCAACTCTGCCTGCTCCGGCAAGGCGTTGCCCTTTTCTCTTCATGGCTTACGTGCTGGAGCAGAAGAGGGCAGCAATAGCAGAACGCTACGTATGCTCATGTTTGGGAAACCCGGCGCTGGCAAGGGAACCCTTTCGTCACGACTCGTGAACAAGTATGACATCCTCACGATATCCACTGGTGACCTATTGCGCCAACATATTGCCGAGGGGTCAGTAGGCTACTCCATTGGGATTCGAATCA
>JBBPTV010000010.1:117083-132596 GCA_038094275.1 Tubosaeta brunneosetosa
GCTGGCAAGGGAACCCTTTCGTCACGACTCGTGAACAAGTATGACATCCTCACGATATCCACTGGTGACCTATTGCGCCAACATATTGCCGAGGGGTCAGTAGGCTACTCCATTGGGATTCGAATCACCACCGCTTACCCGCTTGTAGGACCGAAATTGGTCGCCAAGCGGGAGAGATTGTCGCGCAAGGAGGACTCGTGCCTGACGAACTCATGTTGAAAGTGGTCACTAGCAGACTCGACGAGCTTCACGACAGGGTTCGTCCAACTGTGTGCATATTGAGGTCATGGTCATCCAAGACGGATTTATAGCATTGGATCCTGGATGGCTTTCCTCGCACTCTAGGACAAGGCAAGCTCCTCGATACCCATTTAGAGTACGTCGACTGTCTATTGTGTGTACTCCCCTGAACGGTTTTACAGTAGCCAGAATGCACCTCTGACGCTGATTGTGAACCTTGACGTTGCGGATAAGGTCATTCTTGGTCGGATATCCGATCGCTGGGTGCATCTCCCGTCAGGCAGAGTGTACAACACGTCGTACAACCCCCCCAAGGTGGACGGCTTTGATGATCAAACAGGGGAGCCCCTCACGAAGAGGCCAGATGACCATCCGGTGAGTTACTCGTGGTATACCATGCGAATTGAATCTTACTGACATGTCGCCCAGGAAATCTTTGCGCGCCGTTTGCAACGGTTCTATGCCTCCACGTCACCCCTTTTGTCGTACTATGCCTCAAACCCTGGATCTGCTCGTCTCGTCACTCTTCAAGGTGCAACATCTGATGAGATTTGGCCGAAACTCGAAGCGGTCGTCTTGTCATCGTTCCCTGGTTTGCGAGAACGTCTGGGGCCGCGTCGAGGACGGTATAGTTTGAGTAATCCTTTTGTTTTGACGGCGCCGACAGGTCGAGCAGTGTGGAGGCATTGAGGTTTGTTTTCTTGCACAGGTTTGTTCGTTGGCTATGCTTTTGTTCCGTATAATATTATACCTTGCCCGAGTGGAAGCGCTGCACAGCATTGACAACCCTCTTCAATTGAATCCACTCAGTCTGTCTTTTGTCTTCTCCCTCAATCCATGGCAACTTGCTCGTCCTTGCGCGTTGCCGCTCGATCAGTCCATAGCATTGTACCATATACCATACCCAAGCCATTACTACCTTTCATGAACACTTGCATCCGTACCGCCCAGAACAAGCCCGTTCTCCGCATGCTCTTGCTTGGAAAACCGTGTTCAGGCAAGGGCACCCTCGCTGCGCGCCTCTCCAAAAAGTACGACCTCACGGCGATATCCACTGGCGATCTCCTTCGCCACCACATCGTGCAAAGGTCAGTGGCTCCGCGCGACATGTCCAGTCACGACTGAAATCCGCGTCAGGACGGATATCGGGAGGCAAGCAGAAGAAATCGTCGCCGCTGGCGGCCTTTTACCAGACAAGATGATGCTAGACCTGATCACCACTAGACTCGATACCCTCAAGGAGAATGCGCGCGTCTTGCCCTCGTTTTTTTCTCCGCACACGGCTCACCTCCCTCTAGAATTGGATCCTAGATGGTTTTCCACGCACACAACGGCAGGCAAGGCTGTTGGACGGCTTCCTTGCGTGAGTCCCCCGCTGGCTGCGGCCCGTCCTTGTTGAGCGTGATCTAGGCACCACCACATACCCCTCAACTTGATCGTCAACGTCGATGTCCCGGACGACCTGCTGTTTCAGTGGATCTTGAACCGCTGGGTCCACCTCCCGTCGGGCCGGATTTACAGCACGTCCTACAACCCGCCCAAGGTGCCGGGACGGGACGACGTGACGGGCGAACCCTTGGCGAAGCGACCCGACGATAATCCGGTAGGCACCGTCCGTGCTCTCTCGGGCGAGTATCGATGACGTCTGCGCTAGGACACGTTTGCGCGTCGTCTCGAACACTATTATAACCAGACGTTGCCCCTTCTCTATTACTACGCCTCGCGGGCGCATTCGACGCGTCTCGTGGATTTGTGCGGGGACTCGGACACTGTATGGCCCACGCTGGAGACGCTCATGCGTGACTCGTATTTGGGTGTCCGGGAACGTGTTCGATTCGGGCCACGCACGCGCCTTGGACAGCCTCAAGTTCGATTGGCGTTACACTCGTCGGGAGCGCCGTCATGTGCATAGATTTGACTGATCTCGTCCACTCGTTTTTGCGCTCATATACATGGACGGTCGTTTATCTTATTTATCAAAACGTGCTGTAGATCTAAGCCCTGTAGACTAATTTCCCCACTTCAAGATACCATTTGCTATAGTAAACATCGTCACGCTTTTCAAATTCTGGATGATGGTTTTAGACGGCTGGAAGCATTCGACCAAGAGGAAGCCACAAGAATGATTCATTTAGTCATAAGGAAAACAGGAATAGCGTGAAATCAATACACTGTAGAGGATAAAAGATGCGCAGAACGTGGGCGTAGCAATGAAGACAAACAAACATAACAACAAAGGGTATCAGTGAGCCATCAGTATCATGCGTGAAGAAGCGGAAAGCGTGATGTATAACAGACAATGTTTCGATGAAAAGAAGGCGAGAGGCTGCCAGCAGCTCGAACGTTCGAGAACCACGTTCCGTTTAGACGATCTCCCAGACGGATGTCTCCAAGACACGGAAAATACTTGTGTCTTTGGAGTTCTCCGACCAGCCGACAGTCTCTCTCCAGTTCATGGAGTTGGCTTCCTTTTCGCCAGCTCCTGCGAACAATCCAAGGTCATCGTCAGATATACCGCGGAAGATGAGGAACAAGCGGGTGAAGACGCAGGGGTCAGCGGTCACTGAGATGTCGATAGCATTGGCGATCTTGGTGGGGGATAGGAAACGATATGCGATGTTCTTGTGGGCAGAAAACGCATGGAGGTTATGACTGGAACGAGACCGCTGAGGATCCAGAAAGGACAGACACCAAGCACACATACTTGATAAAGTTAGTTCGTGCGTGTAGAGACATTCCGAGCTGGTCCAGCACGTTCATTAGGTGAGAAATGAAATCACGGAAAGACATCGCGAAGCCATTGCGCGGTGCAATAAATTCGTTGGGATCGACCATAGCTGGGTCGGGGCTGGCGGCGATGTCAGTGTACAGAACCCATGGACTAGATGATCACCTACACCGCTTCGTAGTACAAGGATGTTACAACCATTTCACTCTCAAAGTGTTCGAGCGCACCACCAGGATGGACCCGTAAAAAATACTTGTATTTCTGTTCTCCAAGATTCTCGGCCGGTGGCCAGGTCAAAGACAACGACCAGAGGGGGTTCACCGTCAAGATGACATCACAATATTGTTGCGCAGGGGCAAGAATATTCAGGTGGCATTTAGCGGAAGTTGGTCGGGCAGCGGTGGTAAGCTTTGTCATTACGCGGGAATCGAAAAGAAAGTCGGGTGTGATGTCGGGGTCTTTCATCTTTGTGCCGGTAAAATCAACGGTGTGGGTATCACCGGCGTGCACGATGTTGAGTTTTCCCCAGAACATGCCACCCACGACAGTGCCATCTTCCATACGTGCCATGTCGACGTCCTCGGCGGATGAAACTGTAGTTTCTAGAGCGATATGTTGTCCTGGGACGAGTTCGAGATTGAAGGTGGCGGGCATCTCCGTGACGGGAGGGGGACTGGAAAAGTAAATAGGTTACGCCATGCGAGTGCGGGGGGCGGGGAAACTTACGGCGGCGGGCTGGGCGACCGTCAGCGATGTGACGAGGAAGGGAGGGAGGACATACGGAGGTTCCTCCGGTGGTGGGGGAGCATCACTGACGATTTCTACGCGGAGACCCTGGACGCCGATGATGGCGATCTGGTATGAATCTTCACCAGTCAGCTGGATGCATTGAACCACGTGGATGAGTGTCAAACGCTACATCAGATGAGCGTAGATAACGCACATAAATATACGGCCCGGAGACCAATCGCTGGGGGGGGGACTTGAGTGGGATGATCGGAAGGCGAGGATAAACTCACGGATGCATGGAGAGAGGCGAATTCGGTCGGCACTCGCAAGCTGAAGATGGCGTCTGGGGGAGGCTTGGTCCAGTCTCTTGCGACGGCCTCGAGTTCCTAACGAAGGCGATCGGGATGAGCAGGGCACGCGAAAGGAAGTGACGCACCGGAAAGCTTTGTGGCAGCTGATTGGGCGAATGAGCCAAGGGTATGGCGGATAGAAGAACGACTGACGACTCTGACTGTCTCCATGTCGCCGTATGCGAGGGTGAGGAGACGCTGTCGTGCGAGGGCCATCTGAGAGCTTTTTTGATATTCGTTGTCCTTGTCGCTCTTCTTGTTCTTGAATTTGTTCCAGAAGGACTGTGAGGGCAGACTTGCGCTTGTCGATCTACAACAGAGCAATGAAGGGCGTGAACGGGAATGACGACGAGAGGACATACGCGGGGGAGAGGAGCATGGCGAGCTCAAGATCGTGGACGGTGGAGAGACCGACGACACGAGGCAGAACTATAAACTGACTTGAACATGACCGTCAGAACGTTCCTGACCGTCCGTCTGCCCAACCTCTCTCGTGGCTCCCGTTCAAGTGGTCAGTTTCACCACTCTCATGCCATCCGTTGACGGTGCTGAGGCTCAACCAGCCACATGTGCCAGACTTCTGGAATTCCGCGCAATCGACACCTGACGCTCTCTTCGAACCAGAACACCCAAGACTGCATGTCGTCGGCGGCTCAGCCACTCATCATGATGGTGGCCCGACGCATAACCTCGAAAAACTCCAAGAAGACTGCTCGCCCCCCGAGGCGGAAAACCTGGCCACGCGAACTCGTTCGGGGCCGTTGACAGATGGCGAAAGGAAAGGCTTGTACATCCTCCTCGGTATCATTGGGGGATCTTGGTTGACCGGGGCACTTGTGAACCGACCCACTGTACTAGAACGTTCACCCTCTGTAGAGTCCCATTGAATCCTCGATGCAGCCGTCAAGTAGGTGCATGCCTACACTTGCCCTGCCCGTGAACAGTTTACGTTCAAGTGTCGTTCACAGTTTCATTTCGAGTGGTCAAACACGTCCGTGGATCTCGGACAAAGTTGCCAACAAATTTCCGTCGAGAAGTCTTTCTTAACAGCTTCATCCCATCATGATACGCTTTTTGGCGGCGGTATCATCTCGACTCCGACGTGCCACCCTTCTGTCCTTCCATTCCAGATCGCTTTCCACCCAATTACCGGCCTCTTATGAAGCCCTTTTCTCGTCTGCACACCCCTTGCCAAGTTCCGTCCGCCACTGCAGCGCCCATGACGCATAGCCTTGTGTTTCGATATCGACATTAAACCTCTTCGCAATTACTTTTTGCCGTGGTACGAAAAAATATTTCATCATATCGTCATGTAGGTGGTAGGCTCGGTGCATTGGACGCGTTCCCGTTCTTCCCGCGTCCCCACCTCACGGATATTCTTTCGCCCTCCATATCGAGTCCGTGCGCCCATGCTTCTGCAGCACGCTCCGCAGATGCTCTCTCTTTGAAGTTGACAAACGCACATCTTTATCAGACTTCAGCTGGTGCCAGTGGACGTGACATTGTAAACACCTACCTCGACTTTGCGACGTGAACCACCGACCTGAGCTCCGTAGAGGGCACATGAGGGAGCGAGTTCACAACAAGTGTCCGTATGTCTGCTTCTGTTGCAGATCCTGGGAGTGACGATAGGAACAGCGACATCTAGAACCATCAGCATGCAAAGTAACGGTCCAAGGCAGAAACATACAATGGACTGGTCCTCTGGGGGCTTGAGCCCCTGAGTGACAGCATGATTTGCCATGATTTTTCGTGCGACTGGGTCGTTTTGACCGTGGTAACGGTCTTTGATGCTCTGGTGTGCAAGTTCGTTGTCCACTGGCTTCTCGTGTCTACGCAGCAAGTCAGCCACTGAAATGGTCGTCCCCCGGTCAGATTACGCACCTGTATGGACATTCTGTCCCCCGCTTACACTCGCCCTTGACAAAGAACGAACATACGTGTGGCTGGTTGCGCTTGTAATATGGGTTCGTTCGAGCCAATTCCTTGAGCATCTCCTTGCCCGCAGAACTCGTCCTGCCACCCAGTTGCATCATTGACGTAGTACCATCTGTCATCTGTCCACAGACACGTTGAGAATATCCACGAGACGACAACATGTCAAGACGTGCCTTGTTTTCCATGTTTTGTGCATAGTATTCGCGGTTGATGTCGCTCGTGGGTGCCTCGCCCTGAACGGCCAACGCGGTATCACGGACTTGGGTAGGCAGACCATACTCGAGGTCCAACAGACACGTCTGACAGACGTTCTTGACTTTGGCGCATGTCTGACATATGACGGTGGCCTTGTAGCGAGCGCCTGAGCCGGGATTCCAACGGAAAATGGTGAATGGACGTGCGCAGGTACCACAAGAACGACCAAACTCTTGTTTCGACTGTGAACGCAGTCTGAGTGCCGGAGTGAAGTATTGAACAAATGGCGCACCATTCTGATGAACGGATTGTCACCGAGGCCTGTCGAGTGGTGTCAGTTGAACTCGGTCACCCAACGATGCGACACGTACATGTCTCGCAGAGAATTGGGAACTCGCTCTGCTCCCACCCAGCCTTGTTGAGATCTGCCTTGGGCATGGATGTGGACTCGGCGAAAGGATATACGCTGACTAATAGTAGGATTAATAAACCCAAGTAGACTACGATGTGTAGGTGATGATCAACGACAGGTTGAATGGTAGCGTGGCTGCAGTCACGATAACTTCGCCCCCCTCCTCTACTAGTTCAGATACCTTCTTCTCCAGGTTCGGCCGAGTCGCCTCCTCGAGCTGCGGGGGAGCCTGGAAATATATCTGTCTCGTCGACGTCGACAGAGATGGCTTCTTGATCTGACTGAACTCCCGCGTCGTTAGCACAGTGCCAGGGACAGAATAAAACCTTACATGGTCTGCTTCTCCACCAGCATCTCGATCAGCTGCTCAACCTTCCACTCCCGACTGATCGATATCTCCAATGCTTCCCCACCACACACGGGACAATGCTCCCGCCTATCGTGCTCGAACGTGTACGAGTATACTCCTTCGGTGCCAATCAGCATAAAGTAATTATTGAGGTATGCCGCGGAGCTGGTTGCGATTTTGAATGCTTCATTACAACATGATGCTGGAATTGTGTCGGAAAAGAAAAAAATAGTGCCAGTGTATGGACGAACCGGCAATAATTGCGTTGGTGGACGCTATGGCGGGTATCACATTCTTGACAACACCTTGAGTGAGTGACCAAGTTACCCCTTCAATCTTGAATTCCTCGGCTCGTGCGGATGCAATAGTATACAGCCAGCTGATGTGCTCCGGATCATCTGTGTCGAGCTTCTTGTCTAATACTGTATCGGGCAAAAGTTATGGGATGATGATCTCTGGGACTAACCTCCGTGTACCCTGGGCCACTCGAGTACGGAAGCCCATTCAATGCAATGTTCAGGAAGACGTGGTGTATTGGCAATGGTGCATATAGGGAATGTTGTAGGCTTGTTGAGCATGTCAAGAGAGCATTCATAACAGGACGACACGGTGGGAAGGATGACGCGCGCTTGTCCTTTGAAACCTGTGACACGAATTGACGACGTTGTACCGGAAAGTTCGTGGTAGCTAACCTTCCGTGCCACCGTCGATAAGTGGCTTCAAACTCTCTGGGTTCTCCGCATCAACCAAATTAACAAGCGTTGCATTGATCCATCGACGTGCCTCTACGGAGTCGAGACCGCAAATGACAAGATTGAATTGCATGTAGTAGTCGTCATCTTTATCTTGAATCTTTCCAAAGTAGCTGTGGCGAGCGTACAGCGGGAACAAGCGATGTGAACGTCGCGTACTCACGGTGTAACCTTTACTCCTGGAACTCGCTTCATAATATATTCGGCGGCCACGATGGCTTTTGGCTTGCCAACATCTGCCGGCCTGTGCATTGTGTTTGGTACACATGGCAAAGCCAAAAGAGGGGCGCACCTGAACAGAAACTGGCGATTGAGGTTGCTGATATCGATGGTGTCCATGTCGATGACGTGAATGTCCTTGAACCCTGTAAGCGCGAGGTTGGCCAGTATCTCGCAACCCAACCCGCCGGCGCCGATAACCAGGATTTTGCACTTGTTCCTAAGGAACTCTTTAACCTGAAAAAGATGAGGGTTGTCCCATAGACTCGCGAGAACCACTCTACCTCAGCCCCAGCCAGGAAAGAGGGATCTGTGCGTGGACCTGGCCGATCAAGAATTTGGTCAATATGAAGGTAACGATCCCGCCAATCACTTGAGGTCTGTGAACCGTTTACATGAAGCGAGTTGGATGCCATTAAATGTCAGTCGAACAAAAGTCTAAGGAAAGTCTACAACGTGGATGCCAGCCCCAGCGCGCCCCTCAGGATCAGGTTTGTCTTATGTAAGCCACTGCGATGGCTCACAACGGCCAGGCCTTGAGTTTTAGCGGTCACCAGTACCTCCGCCAACGCCTGGTATTGTCTATTCTCAGCGGAAAGCCAGTGAGAATAGACAAGATCAGGTCCGACGATAAAAATCCAGGCTTACAAGGTCTGTTCACCAATTATGATCTCCTCCTCGCTGACAGACGTCCCAGACTACGAAATAAGTCTGCTCCAGTTATTGGACAAAGCAACCAATGGAACTGTCGTTGAAATATCCGTCACAGGTATGATGTAGAGCCAATCTGAGGGATATCTACTACATGATCCTGTCAGGTACTGCCATCCTATTCAAACCGGGAATCATCTCTGGTGGACAGGTGACGCACAAATGTCCCCTCTCACGCGCAGTGGGATACTTTCTCGAACCTCTGATCATGCTCGCACCGTTTTCCAAGAAACCGTTTCAATGTGTCTTGCAAGGGATAACGTCAGATGACATGGACCTCTCTGTGTGTACCCCATTCTGCACGTAGCTTATCACACTCATGATTTCCTAGGTTGATCTGATCCGGACAGTGACCCTTCCCCACCTCCAGATCTTTGGGATATCTGATGGCGTTGAACTAAGGGCCAGTTTCACATCAGTTTGGAATTACAACTCAAATTAAATATTTGACAGATAAAAAAACGCGGTGCTCCTCCGGATGGCGGTGGTGAAGTTCAATTCTTATGCCCCGTGGTCAAGCAAGTGAAAACAATCAATTTCGTCGAGCCAGGCAAAATCAAGCGGATAAGAGGAATAGCGCAAGTTAATACATAAGCCCTGTCCAACTACTGCTTATGAATGCATCTGAATACAGGCATGCTGTGCGTGTTAGCCCTCAATTCTCGAATCGCATGATCGACTCCTGCCGTTCGGTCCTCAATCGTTACATCCCGGACATCTATCTCTATTCCGACGTGTACAAGGGTGATGAGAGCGGAAAGTGGGTCTCAAACACTTCACATTTTCCATGATTGATTGGTGCACAGATCTCCGGGGTATGCATTGTCCCTACTGGCGGAGTCTACTACATCTGCCATACACTGTGCTGAGGCTATCGCAAAACCTGGCGGGACCCCAGAGGATGTGGCGCTCCTAGCGAGTCGCGCCCTCTTATCGGAAATACGCCGTGGGGGTTGTGTAGATCGGAAGCACCAGTGCCTCGTCCTTTTGATGATGGTATTAGGCAGCGAAGATGTAGGGCGATGTCGCATGAGTGATGCGTCTCCTCGAACGTCAGTACACCAAGACTTTATGCGAGACTGGTGCTTATATTATCGCTTTCAGGATCCAGTTTCTTCAGGATATCAAAACTTTCTTCGGAACGTCATTCAAAGTAGTATCTGCAGATCCGGCTGATCGGTCCTGCACGGAGTCGATCTACTCGTGCTATGGAGTTGGTTATGTCAACGTCAATCGAACGCTCGCTTAGAACGTATGTACAAGCTGCATCTACATTTTTCATAGAGCTTTGTCATTCAACGGTAAATGATTGACACTCGGCCAAAATCACCATCACCTCTCCCTCCCCCGATCACAGCGAGCCATTGTTGGAGTGACGGCCACCCTACCTCAAACCTTGTTGATAGTTCATCTGTGTGATGTTCACCGTCGAGCAAAGTGATCAATTCGGGGGGTGGGGGCACATTTAGTGTCTGCCCCGGGGAAAACGATGTATGGATTTGCGGGACCAATGGCGCAGATGGTGAACGTGATAGCCTTGGACGTCCCGCGGCTAGAGATGTAATAGAGGGACCATACCCCACTGAGCGACCTTCTTTGCTTGACACTTCAGAATGTTGGTACATTGAATGCCGACGACCATCCGAATTTACCCTGGGTCGTCCGACGGAGCGTTCGTGGGAGGTCTGCGCCTCTTCTGGGAATGTAGAAGACGGTTGACTGCCAACCATGATATGTGAGCCACTCCTCTGAAGCGTTTTGAAGCGCAATTGTTCCAGCACTTTTTCCGCTGCACTGATCCTCCGGGGTGCACTCTTGGTCAACTCCGTTTCCCTGGTCGGCGAACTGAGGAGGACTTCAGTATTAGTCGGAGCAGTGACTGAGGGGTCGGGAAGTCGCCCCCTGAAGCGAATCCATGATTCGGAGGCATCCCCCGAAGGGCTTGAACGTTGAGCAGGAGACGACGAAAAGCTTAGCCGACGTCTACGATTTGGGACCGATGGAAATTCTGGAATCAAAACTGGATAACGATGGACTCGGCGAAGAAATCCCTGGAAAGAGATGGTAAGTGGAGTAGCGTAACCCGCGTCTCATAACCGCACTTTTATAACGCCAAAGCTTGTGAATCTTCGAATGTCAATACCAAGTTCATGGACTTCATGGCTTTCCATCCACTCGAATACAGTCCGTCCTGGTTTCAGCCGAGAGTAGAGATGCAATAGCTTAGGCCAATCGGGGATTGGTTTTCCTAATATATGGTCAAAACACGCGTGCGAGATCAAGTCCATGTTTTACCGGGTTTGGTCACATAAGGACCACACTCATCTTTAACGTGAGGTTCATCTGCGAGCCACTGGACGTTTTTCCTAAGTGTATACATGTTTGAATATTGAAAGATGTCGGTTGTCATTATGACTTGATAATACCTCACAGCATGGTTAAGTGTACAAACCATGGGCCGAAAAAAACCTGGTACTCACAGAAGATGGGAGATCGCCTGACGGGTTAGCTCGAGATCGCAGTCTGCTAGCTGGGCGATGCGGCTAACATGATTCACGCCATTGATATGTTGGCAGACCTGAAAAGCGATCCATAAAATGGCATTAAATCGAGACACAAAATCCACCTTTCCCATCGTAAGATCCCAATTATCCTCTACACGCTTCGAAAGATTTATTAGGGCCAGAGGCACATGCCAGTCCCTTACGGAAGGCGGGTTAGGGTAAAATGGGAGAATCTTCAACTCTATAGAGTTAAAATCGTCGATCTTGATCGAAGTCTCTGAATATGAATTCAGGTCCTCGTATAGTTGCTCGATGATGCCGTACATTGCTGACGATGTTTGGGGGTTGGAAAGAAACATCGATTCCTCCTGCAAGTAACGCCGTGAGCTGGTTACTCGGTATAACCTGAAAGAACGAACTTCACAAGCGGTCAGAACTCTACCAACTTTCCTGACGATAGACTCATAACAGCTCAAGTTCGCTGAACGCTCGAAAACGAAACAGAGATTGAACCTGAAGAAATTTCGGTCATACTTTCCAGGAAGGGACATGGGAAGTCCAATGATGCGATAATTTCCGGTGGTACAGATGACGAGGCGGCCACAAAGAGGATTTGGGGGGATAACATACTTGGATATGTCGCTAAAGTTAAAGAGCACCCTGCCGCTGGAAGAGGAGGAACGATATTGAGGAGAAGGTAAGTGGCGCAGAGGACTTGGACGTTGGCCACCCGCTGAAACCAAGGAAGAACTAGAACGACGCGATAACTTCTGCTCTTCCCCCTCGACCAAGCTCACGCTGGAAGGTTTCGGCGACGACGTTACTGACAAGCTCGTGGCCGGCGCGGCCGGCGCTATAAGACCCTCGGGGACTTGGAAGACGATTTTGGGTCCAGTCTTGACATCGAATATTGCATAGAACACAGAATGGATTCTAGGTAAGAAGGTTCCTGACAGTGGCATGGTCGATGCTCAGTTCAAGCCTTATTTGCCTCTTTTAGATCGAAGGGATATTATGATCAACATGCGAGGTGCGTAAAGAGTCTATAGTCCATGCTATGTATATATAATATCGCGGAGTTTGTTCGAACAAAACCAATGCTTGCTTACAGCAGGCCCTGAGAGGAGGTAAGAAAAACACACTGCGCACATTCTAGAAACCCTTACCGGGATGTCGGACGCTGTCAAAGGGCACAGAAAGCTAGCAGAGTTGCTGATCGTGGGTGACACTGTGAAGAAAAGCACGCGCAAACCCAGCTGGGAAACGGGAAAATGATCAGATCTTCAGGATTCCACACGCCAAAATCTAACTTACCGTGATGTCGTAATTCACAGTGATGTCTGACGCTGTACCGCCCTCAAGGCCGCACTTCTGGACCAGGTCTGCAATTATTTGTGCGCTAGACGAGATCGTGGTCGTAAATTCAATCGAAAAAGGGAATGTGAAATTTGTGTTAGAATGGGCATGAAAGGTAATATCATTCTCTTGTCCTTCTCCGATAAGTGTGTTGTTTATCGGGTAATAAATCTGACAAGAGGATCAATAAAAAGAGGGTATATGTATTGGAGGAATGCATACGTTCGCCTTTATCGAAGAAAATGAGACGGAAAAGTAATTGGGGTTGCTGACGCTGTCATTCTGGTCAGCGCCAGACAATCGCAATATATTCGGCGCTGCAGACGTACGAGATCGGGATCCCAAGGTTGATTTGAACGCCGTTGCTAATAGCTTGAATCTGCAGACAGAGCTCGAGTGGTTGTCAGTGGTAGAGTTCGAGCGTAATCACCTCGCTTCCGTTCGACACAGGCTGCACATTACCAATCACAATATCGGGAGGGCGAGTCCACTTGACAAGACAAGTTTTATGAGCGATATTGGGTTGTCCTGACAAGAGTCACTCACTAGCGCGAGAGGTAATAGGACGCTGACAATTAGAAAGACGATGATCATAAGAACGCAGCAACAGAACCGTCCGATACACGCCGGTCTACTACCCTAGTAGAACATTAGAGTCAGTCTCCGTGAAGCGACAGCAAACGGTACTTTAGTCCATAAACCGCCATGATGTTCATAACGCCAGTGTCTCAAATTCCCAGGCTGACTGTATAACGGCGGTCCTCAACCACCGAAAGTAAAATGATTCCACATCAATTACGCACCTCCCAGTTGTGGCTCGCGCAAAAGCTGCTTGGTCGTATTGGGTGCTCTCTGACTTCTGGTGAGCGGGCGCAAAGGCGGAACCTCCAAGATTGGTGGACTGGCCATGGTTGGCATCATCCCGATGCCCTCCCGCTCCATAGGATTCATAACCACCTTGGTCATACGACGGGTGTGAATGTTCAGTGGCATAAGGGTTGAAGGCAGGTGTATCAGTGTACTGCTCGTCATATCGACCATACTGCTCGGCATAAGGATCCCTGTACGCCATCGCAGTCCAACGAGACGATGGTCGTGCTGCGGCAAGTTGTGATTACGGCCCCGTGGCACAGCTCGTCGCGACATGATGCACGCCGCAAGCCGGAGGCGGAGCCGAGAAGCCGACGTGATTGAACCTCGTCGGAGCTGGGATTCTCTCGCAACGTAGTTCATTGTTGAGACTTAAGTGTAACTCGGTCAAGGTTAAGTATCTATCGCCCCAAACCATTTGAGCTCTGAGGCGTAAACACCATGCGATTTCCACCCGATGCTCTGCCAACGTTGCCTGCCATCGCTGCGGCCCGACCGTGAGAGGCGCTGTTGGGCATGAATCGGTTTGAGAGCAGAGTGTCTTGGATCGATGCTCTTGAAGGCGTCTGTAGGGCCGCAGAAAATGGTCGCTTTGGAGTTGGGGGCGGTCCCATATTTTCAGAGGCTTTGGCGACTCGCTGCGGTCCGACTGTATGCGATGTCGAACTGTCCATTCTTTGGTCTGTCTGCGGATACGTTTGGCTGGTTGCTGGTTTGAAGCGTTTCCCCTGGTTCGATGACGGAGGTGGTGGCGCCGTCATACCATGATTTGTACGGGGCGACCGTGGCTGTCGCAGTGTTGATTGTTCGTCTGTGTGTTGGATCCCCACGTGAATGTTGTCCCCTCCGTGATACGCATATTGCCTAGAACGAATGAGATGGTGCACAATAGAATGTCTAGACCGTACTCTGCAAACCGGCTGCTACCAGGTCTGTCAACCGTGTGTGCAAATGCTTGCCCGGATGATTGGCTAAAAGTCGGATGCTCCCCCAGTGGGAGGGTAAGGCGCAATGGACCGACTGGTGTCTGGACGGACCTCGGGCTCGAGTTTGTCTTGACGCTGCCGTTTTGACTGGGACGATACCTCCGGGCTGGGCCACATGCATGATGCAGCTTAACGTACCTTTGTATCTCGATCATGGGCCGCTTCCCGTTGTGGTTCAAGTGCACAGGCTGTCCCTGAGGTTGGTCGGTAACGAATCCCCTACTGCGAGAAGTATGAAGCTCTCTCTGCAAAGCGTCGAGATCTCTACACGGAGATTTTTATCATGCGTTCATCATGAGAAAGAATACCAACTTTCTCAGCAACCTACGCTCATTTCGTAGCCGATCGCAAGTGGCAGAGAGCTGCAAGCACTGGTTTCGATAATGTCGCACGAGAGCAGCAAGAGATTCTTGCTGAAACTGCGCTCAAGGAGAGATGACGCGCTAAGAGAAAAGGGCACTTGGGGGTGTCGTGACAGACCTTGACAGCGTTGGCAATGCCATCGATTGCGTGAGGTAAGCAGCGGAACCAATCTGACATGGGTGGGTCCATCTTGTAGACACTGAGTAAAGATATGGGAAATGAAGAAGCATCATACATCGCGCTGGAGAGCGATGAGTTGTATGCCTTGATCGCCGCATTTTGTGCAGCTCTGGTTTGGATCTTGTCGGTGGTATGAGTGCTTGGTGTCTGGACGGACAAGAAGGACTGACTGAGGTGAGAGTTGCACAAGATATGACCACACTCGGTGATCCAAAAGGGTACTGATGGTGGTCCTCTATCTGGTGGGCAGTAAGGGACGTGGCAGACTGCGCAACTAACAAATTCCCAGAAATCAAAGTCTGGGTTTTGTTTCGGTGCGTTCGAGGCAGACATTTGGTCGAGGACGAAGACGCGACGCGAGGTATCACGTGTTCAACTGGCGCTCCGGCGCTCTTTGTTGTCGTCCCTCGTCGCTTGACTTGATGGGTGATAAAGCTCATCCAAGACAGTCCTCACAAGGACCGGACGCTGTGGCACCCACACAAAGCCAGACAATGCTTCCGTCCTCTGCCCACTCCCGCCCGCTGATCTCGACGTTGGGCTGGGAATTAGACGCCATCGTCGAAAGCTCTCCCAACTTCCATCACATCAAGCGCGTTCATTTTACTTCCCCGAACGCAAAGGTTGACGT